>JAZHYW010053285.1:0-13993 GCA_037355805.1 Ixodes ricinus | reverse complement strand
AGAACAATGTGTGTGTGTATAAAAAAAAAAACGGGAATAGGAATAATGTAGTGGAATACTGTGTTCACCAAAGGTACATCATCAGAGAGAACAGAACATGGTGGCAGGTAGCACACACACAGACCAGACCCCCCCCCCCCCCCCCCCCCCTATATATATATATATATATATGTGTGTGTGTGTGTGTGAGGGAGTGTGTGTGTGTGTGTGTCCCCCCCCCCCCCCCCCCCCCGCCCCGCGCGCGCCGGCCCCGCCCCCGCGCGCGCGCGCGCGCGCGCGCGCGGGGGAGACACACACACACACACACACACACACACACCTGTTGGTGGCAAAATCTCACCTCAAACGCCGCCCCGGCCAGACACACCTCCACAACAGGATCGGCGATGAAAACGCACCCATGGATGCGCGCCGATCGATAGTGATTCGCTGCGAATTCTAAAACTCAATATTTATTATAAAATGCGCTTTGAAGGAGTATACACCTAACTGCCCATGTATCGAACTTTTTTTAATGTTGATGCTGGGTGCAGATATTTCAGTGCAGCCGGCGCTACGATCAGACGGAGACGATCCAGCAGCACCAAAAGTGCATCGTCACCTCGCTCGTCGTTTCTGTCCGTTTGTTATCACTGACTAAACCGAATCACGCGCACCAAATAATACGCCGTGATCCTGCTCTCTTTTTGTGTGTGTGAGTGATTGGTTCAACCGGGGATAGCAGACGCAAAAGACGACGATGCGCCATGGCCGAGCACTTTTGGCGCTGACTCGTTTGACTGCACCAGATCGTAGCCTTCGGCTGCACAGCTGCTTCGTGTGGAACGGAGCGTCCGGAGCGCAAGTCGTCTGTTCCTTGCGCAGAAGCTGCGTGACGTCAGAACGACGCCGATCTCAATCATGATTGGCTATGATTGAGACGATAGTGGGTAGACCTCGATGTTACGCGCCTCAAGTTCTACCCACTACTTTTTTCAATCGGCCAATCAGAGCTCGGTGCCGTTATGACGTCGCCACAACTCCTGCGCAAGAAGCAGACGAATTTGCGCTCTGCACGGGTCGTCTCTGTTGCTCAGTACATATATCCATTTGCAGAGAAGAGTCTGTAGGGAGGTGCGTTTGGTACAGTTTTAGTACTATCTCTACTTTATTCACAATTATTTACGTGATACGGGGTGCAGCCGAATAAGCCCGTTTGGCTGAAACAGTTGAACAATGGTCGACTTGCCAGTTGATGTTTTGTCAGCGAGACTCGTGCCTTCATGCATATCACGGCATGAGCTGCTGTTTCGTGTCTTCCCTCAGCCTCGGTTTATCTTGCACGGGGACGGACAGTCATGGAAACCTTATTCAGCGTTGTTTGTTTGCGAAACAAGCTCTGCTATCACCCTATCGGCGGATCCCTGCGCACTTCTGGTTTTTCCTCTTATTTTCTTTTGTTTCGCATCCTTTCGTAAGGACCTTCGCTTCTACAATAAGCGAAGGTTCTTACAAACATATTACAGATAATTCTATGAAAGAAAATCTTCTTACCCGATCGTTCTGGGTTGCTGAATAACAAATAAATACACTACCGGAAGCCTACAGGGGCACCAAATACTGTGGTAGCCTCGTAATATGAACTCCCGCCGAATGCGGTGAATAGATTGCAATGACTGGCTGGGACTGCAAAATATAATGCATAACACACCGTTACTGCAGCGATGACCGTGTTTACTACACATGGCTTGAACTGATGTCACATCAGCAGCGACTGTGGTAGTCTTACTGATGCGCGCGTACTCGCACTGCCCAGTTTGTTTTTCTCGACAAATATAAGTAACAATACCCACATGCATAATGCGATCACATCACGTGCAAGCCATGTATACTTCATTTTACTTTAAATACACCGTATTTTAAAAACAGATAGCAAATATATTATATAATTGAAAAAAAACTCGAAATGTATTTATTTAATTTCCTGTACCACAAATATCAAACTTCATTTTCAAACAGGCCGATCTCACCAAGCGTTCCACGCATACGTAACGCTGCCAACTGTAGTTCATAGGAGGCAGACGCCAGTTCACGAGACAGCTCATGCCGCCTCGTGCTCTGCTCGCGCAGACCTCCAGCTTGGTTGTCGCGCGTGCAGAAAGTCTACAGCTCCCACGATGCATGGCGGCAGCGGCGGCGTACTCAAACTACAGTGTACTATACTTCGTTTCACCTTATGTTGTACCGCAGCGAAGGCTAGAAGCGCGAGACCATAGCGTTGGCAGCTATCTTTAATGCACGAGAGCTGGTGCCGCCGACATGTGCCTAGAGCAAGGAGCTCGTGCTTGTAGCCTGTCCTGCGGTACATCATAAGGTGAAACAGAGTATAGAATACTTGGGTAGTGTTGGGACCGGAGCGGCTCGGCAACGGGAGCTCGTGAGGGCGCGTGTATTGACAGTTCGTGGCGGCGCTGTAGTCGAGTTATGCAAAAAAAAATCGCGCAGCCCGCTCCTTTTGTTGTTTTTTTCACTCTGAGCGGTGCACGTGTTGGTACCACGATTTTATACACTCCGTTTCAGCTTATGTTGTACCGCAGCGAAGGCTAGAAGCGCGAGCTCATAGCGTTGGCAGCTGACCTTGGTGCACGAGAGCTTGTGCCGTCGAGATGTGCCCTAGAGCAAGGAGCTCGCGCTTGTAGCCTTTCCTGCGGTTCGACACAAGGTGAAACAGAGTATAGTTCCGTGTGTTTTTCAGTTCGAGCGGTGCGCGTGTCGGGACCACGACTTTATAGTTCCGTGTGTCCGATCGTAATATGCTTTGAATCTTGTGTTCTGATTTTGCGGATGGTGAATGCCGCCGGCGAAACAGCGACAGAACTCTTGCTCTGCACCTGGTTGCAAAACGGGCCTCATCCGAGTGAAAGGAGTGAAAACGGCGTCCCTTTTCGGCGTTCCAAAGGACAGAGCCAAAAGAGATTTTGGGAGAAGAATCTGCAGCGATCGGACAAGCGTCCTGAAGAAACCAGCGCTGTCTGCGAGCTGCACTTCAAGCCCGCTTCATCCTTCGAGACTACGTCCACATCATCGGCGGAAAGGAAGTGAGAATCCCTCGTGGACACCCAGCGCTTACGCCAGACGCGGTACCGACTCTGCTGCCCAGTGTACCCCAGAACCTGAGTGATGACCTTCCCGCAGGACGAGAGGAAAGGAAGCGGCAAGTCCACCAGAGCCCATCGTTGCAAAGCGTTCGGGGCTCGCTCGGGAAACTGACCCGTTGTCACCAGTGGTGAACAGCGAAGCTCCTGCCGTGATCCCACAAGGCATCGATCGCGACGCACTAGGCTCCCTGACTATGCCAACTCTCTACTGGGCTGTTCACAAGTTCAGCAACTTCGACGGTGTTGCTTTTTGGAGACTGCTCTTGAGCCGAAGTCTAACAAGATCGGCATCGAAAGGGCGGTGTTCATTTGTTTCGACAACTTACCTGATGTGGTATGCCAAGTATACCTTCAGGGCCATGTATGTGCTGCACATTGTAACCATGTATGCGCCGCACATTGTGACCATGTATGCGCCGCACATTGTAACCACGTATTTCAATGCCATGCTGTAAACTATTGCAACTTTTACCTTGCCTTAATTACGTGTGCTGTTGTTTCCTGGTCTAAATGATGTGAAATAGTTGCTTGTTTTCTTCTTTGAATCTTATAAAGCATTACTTGTTGAGCCCACGTTGTCTCAGTTTTTTTTTTTTACTTAAGTTCAATGTTAAGACGCGTGATAAAAATTGTCACGTCTTATAAGCCATTTCTTACAAGTGAATGTCGGGTGGTCCTCGGATGATCGTGGTAGCCATGAAGAAATAAAAGATTCTCACCCTTTTGCGACAGTCGCTTGGGTGGTTCGTCGCATAAATGAACACAAGAATGAGCGACAAGTGAAGCGAACTGATTAATGTCAAGAAAAAGAAGGCGGGCAGAAAAGAAGACAGAGAAGTTAACCTGGGGCATTAAAAACATACTAATTACAATCTCGGACTTTAGCATGTGCCGTTTCGTTCCATTATAAAATAAGAAAATAAAAAAAAACTGCTTCAGAGTTTTAGATATCCCTTTCAAATATCTAATGTCCGGCCTTTGCGACCAAGGAAATGGGCATTTCCTTTAAAATGCTCACCATCCGACAAACGGAAAGTCGCAGCTAATTCTACGCTGAAACAACTTGCAATCCGCTTCTTTAAAGTCGCAATTGTTTTTATGTAAAGGAAGGGTAATGTAGCTTGTACCGTCCAATACATTGAAGCATCATGTTGCTAACGATCGTGCCGCAGCGCAATTGATGCCGCGGAACGACCGCTGGCAGGTCGTAGCTGTATCATAAATTCTATGTGCACTCCACCAAAGCGGCACCACAGATTCATATTTTCGCGCGTGCAGCCGCGCATGCGTACACCTTCTGGATAACGCGCCGGTGTCGACACCTGTCGCGATCAATACCACGCGCTTCAGGCGAGCCCCTCCGGTCCCATCACTACCCAAGTATTCTAGTACACTGTACTCAAACTAGCTGGTGAGATCGGTCTATTGATTCCCCAAGTAGCCATAACAGCGCTTTCAAATTAGCGCTCGAGCCCTCCTTTCTAGCTCGTTCAGTGCGAGGAGGGAAGAATTAGAGTCACTAAATGAGCTGCGCTTAGAGTATCGGCACTCCGTTCCCCCACATTGTTGTGGGCGCCGCCATATTGGGGCTTGTGCAGAGCATACGCAACTGCAGATTGTCATGATTCAAAAGTGCGACTTCCTCAGCATTCGATTCGGTGTTAGGAAGCTCATGTAATATTGCTTTTCTCTGTCCCGGACTGTTTAAACATTTGTGGAGGGCGGAAAAGCGGTTCCTGTGATTTCAGATAAAGCTTCAGATAACTGGCAATCATGATATTAAGCCACAATATGGCCAAGTGTCGTTACTCTGAAGCGTAGCTTATTTAGTGGCACTAGGAAGAATGATGTGTTGCGCAGAGATCTCGACAGTTCCTCCACGAGCCTCACCGCAGCCGTCAAAAACGTGGTGTCGGTTCGCTCTTTTAGTTGTGGGATCGCGTCTTTGTTCATGTAGTTGGGGCGTCTTCGCGCTTATTCGATGTGAAAGCATTACCTATCCCATGCAGCGGAGCCGGCAAACTCTTTAACCGCAAAAAAAAAAAAAAAAAAACGCGAAAGAAATACCCGTTTTCCAATTGGCTGAGCACAACGGCTCCTATAGCTAGCCATTGGCGGTCTCTTCACTAGAGCTCGCTCTCGGCCACCGTTCTGGTGGTAGGCGTTGCCGGGGGGGGGGGGGTGCGGTCGCTTTACGAGAGCGCGCGCTCGGCCGCCACCTCGACAGTAGCGAAACGTGGCCGTCCACTCCAGTACACCGCAGACGAACTATGGGGGCGGAAGAACGACATTCATGCTTTTGCATTCAGAACTCGTAAGAAGAGCTTAGGTGGCATCGCAAATTTTGTTTCACCGTTGTTGTGTGGGTGCGGGGTAGTTTTAGGGCTTTGGCTAACTTTCATGGTGGTTGCTACACCAAGCAGTCCTTCTGTGCGGCAAGGTGCGCGAGCGCTCGCGAATCTTCGATGCTTATCAAGCTATGCACTTTGGTATCACCTATTCATAAATAGACATTTTGCTTAATTACCCAAACACTAAAAAGAGCATGCGCGAGTGTAGTTACACACGCTGCACATGCTGGTGCCTGCAGCAGTAGCTGCTCTAAAGCAGAAACGCAAAAACAAATCGCACTTTGAACGCTCCTTCATCAACACCTTATTTTGGTTTATTTACCTAGAATCTTTTATAGAAATAAGGCAAGCGCGTGCAGCCTGTACCTACGTTCAAAGCATACTCCTTTGTGCTTGAGTAATTAAACGAAGGACCTATTCCACATAAACGGTAGAAAGGCGTCCCTCCTCCAGGTGCCCCATGTGGGCAAGCACGTGCAGTGACAACGTGGAGGCAACGTTGACAGGTTTGCAGATGCACGCGATTGCTCGCACGAACAGCACGCGCATGGCACTTGAAAGCACTGGGTATGACGTCATACCAGTGGTTGGTTTTTCTGGATTTTTTTTTTGCATCTAGCGATGTTTTCGGTCAAATGTTGGACATATTCGGAATCGCAGGATAGAAATATGCCAAAATGTACCTCCAACTCTTTTTTCTTCCTTCAATAACCACTTTTTTATATTTTTTTTACGCGCGAGCGTACGGAAGAACAAACTCCGAGCTTTCAGCATCTACGCGTGCCAAGCACGTGCGCTCGTGCAATGCAAGCATCGTTCAGGACAACGTGCTTGTGCTTGTGTCTTCGTCATCGTGGAGGAGTGCTTTAAAGTGTGCTAAGGTGTGCTCATTGCCTGGTTCGGCATAGTATGCTGGAAGTGATGGTGTGGGTGTTCTTTGCTTTTCCGCATTGTGGCAGAAACGCCACCTGTGCATGATCAGCGCTGTGGCGCTGATGCTAGCAGTCTAGTCACACGTGTGGTACACGACGAGCTTGTTCTTGCCATTAGACCGATCTCACCAGCTAGTTTAAATACGCCTCCGCTGCCGCAATTGACCCCGTAAGTGTGACGTCACCGCTCCAAACAAACCGTTGCTAGGGGCGCTGTAATGGACAAATGATATGGGGTTGGATTCCGCTTCGAAAGAAAGATACGTCAAAAATCGGACGTGGAATCTAAACGTCTAAAAATAATAATAGAGTCTCGCCCTGGCTCACTAATAATAGCCTTGATTCCACACTGACCACGACAGAAGTCTGCCGAGTATAGGCTGTCTCTGAAATATTTGCGACGGCAACTTCCGGTCCTCGAGATACCTCAAAATTCCTCTTGCAGACGACGAACTCATGCTGAACGCACACAGAGTGACTGAATTATGCCGTCTGCAAGTTTGAATCGTTTGCGCAATGATAGAATTCTGATTTTCTATTTATTTGGTACATGGCAGGCCTAAGAAAACTGATCACGTTTGGAACGAATTGCATTTCTGTACGATACGGGATACTGTCTGACGAAAATCATCCCATGCTTGGAAATCCGATGAAAATACAGCGAAAAATGCATATATTTAGAATGTGATATCAAAACAGCGTCGGGCCCCCTTTTTGATTCTGCAGTTGGCGTGCATTGTAATGAAGGAACAATTATTTTCACTCTAGCATGAGGGGTTGAGACCCCAAACTACGTTTTTCGGGCTTGCAATACGGGTGTGTGTTTCGTACCTGCCTCGTAGTCATCACACTGAAGAAAAAAATCCTACTGATTCTTCAGTTATAAGCTAGACTCCAAGCGCGCATAACTGTGAAGGAGCGCTTCTCCGTGCCTCTAAAAGATTCGAATTTACTCTTACCCCGTGTGTAAAAGATAAAGAGGTCGGAATGACTTTGCCTAATCAGTCTCGCCCTGGCTCACTAAACGAACATTCTAGGTCGAATCACAGATGTCGAGTCTAGTAGATAAGGAGCCGAGCGCGACTTTGTCGGCTTACAGCCAGCTGTCACGCCGCCGCCTCGTCGCGCTGCTGCGGTCGTCGATGATACTTCCTTTCTTTTATTTGTAGGCACAAGTTCGCCCATAAAATCTTTATTCTCAGTTTTACGCTTGTCGATCCGTTACCATATGCGAGAATTTATATTTGTTACGGACAGTTCGTTTGATCACACATATGTGCACTGAAGCAACCGTGCTGTCAGAAATCCTTGAAACGTTCGCTGGCCTACACTTCAACCTTAATACACTCCATGTCGTCGTTGTCCCTGATTCGGCCAATTCGTCTTCGCAGTGTTTTCACCTTCTCAAATATTGCGAAAGCGAGCTCCATGGAAAGGCGTTCGCGTACCTCGATCGTCGATGAAAGCTGCGTACGGGCACTTTTTCTTCCAAAAATCCCCCATAAAGCTGACCCCGAGAATAGAAGTTTCGTCGATTCTCACCAAGATCTAGGTCTGATTAATAAATAGTGTAGCTCTTGGCAGATGTGCATAAATTATTAAAAATATGTGTTTACGTCTGTTAATCACAAAAAGAAGCCCCTCGAGTTTAGATATAACATGGGAAGCCACAATTTAGTAGAGGTTTCAGAATACAAATTTCTGGGGATTTGGATTATTAACCACCTCAGCTGGAATAAGCATATTCATTACGTTATTTCGAATGGTCTTCGTGAGCTCTTCTTTCTTAAAAAAAAACTCTGAAATACTCCACCTCCGAAACGAAATTACTAGCTTATAAAACTATTATTTGGCCTAAATTAAAATATGTTAACGTCATCTGGGACCCATTTACAAAGTTAACTTGGCGAAGTTAGACAGAATTCAAAACGAAGCAGCTAGATTTATATTTAATACCTATGGGGTGACATCGGAACACAGTCTTGTTCAAAGATCTGGCCTCCATCAATGACAGAAAGAAATCGGCTGTGCAGATTACAAATTTTATATCAGATTATTCATGGGCATTTTAAACTTTGTATTCATGACTACATAACTTTTTCACAGGGCTATTCTACAAGACAAAAACATAGTTTATCCATAGTTTCATTTATGTCTCGAAAATATTTGTTTCAAGTTTTGGTTTCTTCCACGTGGAGGAGTGGAACGGGCTTCATTGAGAGGTAGTGGAATTGGAATCTCTTGATTTGTTTGTCGCGCGTTTAGTATAATCTATTGTGTTTTGCTACTGTGTGGTGGAGTATGTGAATGCCAGTATAACTGACCTTGTATATTATGTTTCATTATATTCGTATCCCGCCTGCTATAATCTCCATGTGAGATTAGCAGTATTTATAAAAAAAAAAGCCTTAATCAACGGGGTTGCGTACTTCCTCAGAAAGAACCACTGAACTCTCGAAGCCATTGTGTCACCTGCTAGCAAGGCCAAACCGGTTGTGAAACTTTATTACAGGTTTTTGTCATTGCGTCATGTTACTGCATGAGACGATAAAAAAGTCTTAATGATTAGACAAAAAAAACACGCGCGCACCTTATCACCGTTTGCGCACGACTTATCATTTATGATGTGGTTTTGACACTTGCTTCAATAAGAAAACCACAAAACAAGTGTCAAAACGACGTGATAGATTATGAGGCGCGCGCGAACGATGATAAGCACGTAGCGCTCCCCGCATGCATTTCTCGGTAAAGATTGTGGTTGCATAAGCTGCCGTGGCAAAGGCAGAGTACGAAGTGTGCATTGACGTCACTAGCCCCGCTAACAATGCGAAGGACGTAGCGCTCCCAGCATGCGTTTTCCGGTAAAGATTTGGGTTGCATAAGCTGCCGCGGCAACGGCAGCATACGAAGTCTTTCATATAAAAAAAGTTTTAGTAAAATGCATTTACTTTTTTTCGTCAATCATTTGGCATAGACCCTTTTGCTGTTTACAAACATCAACTGCCGCTTGCGTCGTAAGCGACTTTCGGTCGCACCGTCTTTGCAAGCCTGTTGAGCTTGTGTATGCATTTATGCTAGAAAGCATAAATGCTACACGGACAAAAAAGTTGGATATTTAACGAGGGCCTTCGGCTGTACATTATTACATCTTGGAAGAGGCAAGTTGGTTTACAAAAATACTCGAAACATTTGATCAGGTCTCGCACTCCTTGGTTCTTTTGGCGTTCACCTGGAGAATTAGTGGTCAAACGTTTCATCTACATTTCAACCAGTGGTGTTAAGGTGACCTTTGTTTATTATTTTTATAAACCGGAAGTTCTCTGGCACGTCAAAGACTGGAGCACCACCTGGTGGCGTTTGCCATAAAAAGTCTCTATAGTGCAGCGGGCAATCGTTGCAGGTGATTCCACAGCTTCGCTGTCCAACCACCTTCACAGCGTGGATTGGAGCCTTAATTCTTTTATTTTTTACTTTTTAATCACACAATTTCTTACCTCACGTCGAGACCCTATGAATTTGTCCATTAAAACGACCCTAGCAACAGTGTGTTTGGAGCAAAGCACCACGTTGTGACGTCATCACTTATGTGGTCAATGCACCGAGGGAACTTAAGTCTTTCTGCAAGTGTCCGAACCTCGATGGAACTCTGCACCTGCAGAGCACACGACGGCACGATCGGGCACTGCCGTCTGCCTCTTGTGAACTAAAGTTATGGTGGCTATTAGTGACCCAAGTTGCACAAAGCGGGCTCCAAAACGCGGGTCGACGGGGGTCCTCGTGGGCAGCCCACATGGGTCCCACTTTGGGTTTGCAGCTCGGGCCCAAGTCGGCCCCACTTGGGCTGCCCACCGGGCTTCAATCATGGGACACACAACGGTTCTAGATGGGCAACCCACCTCGGCTTCCCGCGTGGGACCTGCGGGGGCCTAATGGGGAAGCCACCGTGGGTTGCCCTCGCGGTTCCCACGGGGGCCTCCTTGGGCAGTCAACATGCCCCTCCCACCTCGTGGGGCCCACAGGGGCCTACCTGGGCAGTCCACCTGGGCTTCTGTCTAAGTGGCCTCTACTTGGGCAGCTCCATGTACTTCACTCGTAGGGCCCACAGGGGGTCTACTCGTGCTAGCCCCCAAGCTTCGTACGTGGGACCCACAGGGTGCCTACTTGGGCAGCCCACGCGGGCTTATCACAAAGGACATACAGCGGGCCGACTGGGCAGCCCACATGGGCTTCCTATAGGGGACCCACAGGGGCCTACTGGAGCAGCCTACGTGGACCTATCACAGGAGAGCCACAGCGCGCCTACTTGTGCAGCTCACATGGGCTTCCCACAGGGGGCCCACTTGAGCAGCCCACGTGGACCTATCACAAGAGAGCCACAGCGGGCCTACTTGAACAGGGCACTTGAGCTTCCCACATGGGACCCACAGGGGCCCTACGTGAGCAACCCACGTGGACCTATCACAGGAGAGCCACAGCCGGGCCTACTCGGACAGGGCACTTGAGCTTCCCACAAGGGACCCACAGGGGGCCTACTTGAGCAACCCACGTGGACCTATCACCGGAGACTCACAGCAGGCCTACTTCGGCAGCCCATATTGGCTTTCCACAGGGGACCCACAGGGGGCCAACTTGAGCAGCCCACATGAACCGATCACAGGAGACTCACAGCGGGCCTGCTTGGGCAGCCCATATGGGCTTCCCACAGGGGACCCACAGGGGCCCAACTTGAGCAGCCCACGTGGACCTATCACAGGAGACTCACAGCGGGCCTACTTGGGCAGCCCATATGGGCTTCCCACAGGGGACCCACAGGGGCCAACTTGAGCAGCCCACGTGGACCTATCACAGGAGACTCACAGCGGGCCTACTTGGGCAGCCCATATGGGCTTCCCACAGGGGCCCACAGGGGCCAACTTGAGCAGCCCCGTGGACCTATCACAGGAGACTCACAGCGGGCCTGCTTGGGCAGCCCATATGGGCTTCCCACAGGGGACCCACAGGGGGCCAACTAGCAGGCAGCCCACGTGGACCTGCTCACAGGAGACTCACAGCGGGCCTACTTGGGCAGCCCATATGGGCTTCCCACAGGGGACCCACAGGGGGCCAACTTGAGCAGCCCACGTGGACCTATCACAGGAGACTCACAGCGGGCCTACTTGGGCAGCCCATGGGCTTCCCACAGGGGCCCAGGGGCCAACTGGCAGCCCACGTGGACCTATCACAGGAGACTCACAGCGGGCCTACTTGGGCAGCCCATATGGGCTTCCCACAGGGGACCCACAGGGGCCAACTTGAGCAGCCCACGTGGACCTATCACAGGAGACTCACAGCGGGCCTACTTGGGCAGCCCATATGAGCTTCCCACAGGGGACCCACAGGGGGCCCAACTTGAGCAGCCCACGTGGACCTATCACAGGAGACTCACAGCGGGCCTACTTGGGCAGCCCATATGGGCTTCCCACAGGGGACCCACAGGGGCCAACTTGAGCAGCCCACGTGGACCTATCACAGGAGACTCACAGCGGGCCTACTTGGGCAGCCCATATGGGCTTCCCACAGGGGACCCACAGGGGGCCAACTTGAGCAGCCCACGTGGACCTATCACAGGAGACTCACAGCGGGCCTACTTGGGCAGCCCATGTGAGCTTCCACAGGGGACCCACAGGGGGCCAACTTGAGCAGCCCACGTGGACCTATCACAGGAGACTCACAGCGGGCCTACTTGGGCAGCCCATATGGGCTTCCCACAGGGGACCCACAGGGGGCCAACTTGAGCAGCCCACGTGGACCTATCACAGGAGACTCACAGCGGGCCTACTTGGGCAGCCCATATGAGCTTCCCACAGGGGACCCACAGGGGGCCAACTCGAGCAGCCCACGTGGACCTATCACAGGAGACTCACAGCGGGCCTACTTGGGCAGCCCATATGAGCTTCCCACAGGGGACCCACAGGGGGCCAACTTGAGCAGCCCACGTGGACCTATCACAGGAGACCCACAGCGGGCCTACTTGGGCAGCCCATATGGGCTTCCCACAGGGGACCCACAGGGGCCCAACCTGAGCAGCCCACGTGGACCTATCACAGGAGACTCACAGCGGGCCTACTTGGGCAGCCCATATGGGCTTCCCACAGGGGACCCACAGGGGCCCAACTTGAGCAGCCCACGTAGACCTATCACAGGAGACTCACAGCGGGCCTACTTGGGCAGCCCATATGGGCTTCCCACAGGGGACCCACAGGGTCCCAACTTGAGCAGCCCACGTGGACCTATCACAGGAGACCCACAGCGGGCCTACTTTGGCAACCCACATGGGCCCCCTCACGGGGCCCACAGTGGGCCTGCGTGGGCAGCCCACGTGGGGTCGCCCCGGGAACCTGTTCTTGTTCGGGGTAATTTTATAATTTCCTTACGGTATGGGGTATTGCAGTGCATACCAAATTGAGCATGCCTTAGTTTCCCCGTGGGCCTACTGGAAATATTAGCATTTCGATAAATCTTGAGCAAAAAAAAATTCAAATAGGGCGTTTACTGTTTACACAGCATAAGGTCGGTCAGCCAGGATGGGGCGACACTGGTTTACACTGTAGATGAGCAATTTCGCCAGTGCAGTACGACCGCTAACCTGGGGTCTTTAACGTGCTCACGCAGCAGTGGTATACGACCGCACGCCGGTACGATGCTCATCCAGATCGAAACGGGAGGGGTGGGGCTCGAACCCAGGATCCCTGGGTTCTGCAACGTGAGCTTTCGCTCCACGCGCGTCGAGCCATGGGTGTGCGCTTTAGCCCACTTTAGCCCACTTTAGCGCGACGGCACGTGGATTAAAAAGAACGTTTTCACCTAAGCTCGGAGTCGGTCGCACCATCTCTTCCGTCCTCAAAATCGAACGCGAAACAGATTGGTGACCCAGACGTGATGATCGACTTCGAGCAGCTCCTATCCAGGGGAACGTTCTCCGCGGCTCGGGGCATGGCAACGGCATGGCATTTCGGATGTTTATGTGGGAGGCACATCTACCACAGCCCCCGCCTCCGGAGCCTCCTCCACTACCTCTGCCTCGTCGCGTCTGCCGCGAGCATCTCTCAGCAACTTGCTGCGACCACCTCGCGGAATTCGGGCTGCCCGTGCAGGTACACGGGCAGCCCAAATTGGAGTGCCCTCACGTAGCCGAGGTGGGACCCACGCGGGTATTGCATGGGCAGCCCAAGTTGGGCATGCCCACGCTGTGCCCAAATTTGACCTCGCATATCCGATTTGGGACCCACTGCAGCACTGCGTGGGCATCCCATATTGGACATGCCCACGCTTCGCCCACGTGGGACTAACATGGGTTTCGTAGCGGCTGCCCGAGCCCGCATTGCCCACGTGGGCCCCACCTCTTGTGCTACTTGGGGAATGAGGAATTAGGGTATTTTTTATCGAGGATCAGAAAGAAAAGAAGAGGTTGAAGTTGCGTGGATGTCAGGTGAGCTCCAGACCTATTTCGTTCTCGGCACCCGTACGTAGTGTCAGAGCTTTTATAGACGTCTGTAGTCTGTCGCATGAACATAAGGAGCATCTCAATATGGAA
>JAZHYW010053278.1:0-20239 GCA_037355805.1 Ixodes ricinus | reverse complement strand
CTTTCTTGCGACATTACTGCGGCTCTCCTTTTTCTTTTTCTTTATTTTGTTTTCTCCTAGCTTCGTGCGGATCAATACGAAGCTTGTTCGTGCTTTACTAAAGAAATGGGGACCGTCGGACTGAGACGGATGCGCGTCTACAGCGGGAACGAGAAAGCTTTTTACGACAACGGGCGGGAGAGTCTGCTTGAGCCCATTCGGAATGGCGACCCGGCTCTCGCCCCTCCTTTTCCAAGTTTTACAGAGGGATTGTCGAGGCGGTGCCGTAAGCGAGACCCCGGGACGAGCTTAAGTTTATACGGGAATTGTGTCGGCGGCGGCCAGTCGCAACTTCACCGCAATCTGATGCTCTGCCTGATGGGGTGCCACTGTTGACGCAGTTTTGAAGAAAAAAAAATGAATTCGAAACTTTTTTTTTGTCCTGTTTTTTTGCATGCAGTTGGAAAATATTAAGGCGCTTTTTTATTTTTGTACAGAGTGCGTCAGAGCGTTAGGAAACGAAGTTATGTGATGTTTTCGACAGGACATGTCTGGCAGTCAATTGAAAATGATGGATTCATGATAATGGCTACTTGTAGGGACACTTGAGCTCACAGCCATATGCGAAGGAAGTGTAAACTTCACATTTTTCACTTTAAAGATGTCTAATTATGATTGCACGCAGCCAGCACTTATTAACCAAATCTTCAAAGTTCAAATTACGAATATTTTTAAAGGTAGCGTTACGAGGTCTTCTACATAAGCGGTTGCGGCGCAGTCGATCACGTAATGCGCGAGTGCGCGAACCAGGCTTTATAATTTCTCCGCCGTTAAGCCGAGAGTTTTACCGCTCAGCCTCGCTCACCTGCGCCCACACGATAAAACGGGTCGGCGCAACTGCCTCCGCTACGCCTCACGGTTCGAGCACCGTGTCGAATGTCTGACTCTGGAACGAATTAGTGTCGTCTCGTCACTAGCGTACGTGCGTTAGTTGCACGCGGCTCCGTCACGAAGAGAAAAAGAAAAGAGAAAAGAGGTGGCGCGAAGGGGCTGGCAGGACAAAGCGGCGCGCTATATTTAAACCCGGACCGGTCGATACTTTCTCCGAAGGACTACGAAGACCTGTTAGAATGCGTCGCTCCGCCGGCGGAACACGTGCAGGGGACGACGCCGGACCCTGCGTCTTGCGTCGGCAAGCATCTTTAAGCCAAGGTCACAGATCTGTATACATCATACAAAAATACAGTCTGCAACGGAGTCGAACACGAGTCATCGCGAGGTCTGTGCTCGAATGCCGCATTCCAATGCGTTCAGGGAGAAAGCTTGGGCACGTGGCATTCGAACCAGGGACATTGCGGTGACTCGTGTTCAGAGACTGACTCTTTGTATGAGGTATAAGCAGTGTGACCCCGGCTTTGGAGATTTCCGGGGACTGAAGGAAATCCAGATTTCCGGGGCTTCGTGCCTCTGCGTAATATAACCGAAGCTGGTGGGGACCGTGGATTCAGCTGGGCTAATTGGTACCATTACAGGGCAAAGTAGCCCTGCTGGGATGCTTTGCCTTGTAATGAAGGGCGATTGATTACGCGTTTCGGTTCGGAACGCAATGGCGTAAGCGTGCTTCAAGCAGGAGAGGACACCAGTGATTGAATGTTGGTGGATGCAGTCAGTGACAACGTAACCAACGCCGAGCGTGGCCTATTATATTCGTACCTCTTGATTTCCGATTCGTTCTTTTGCTGTTCTTATGGGCTAATGCCACAATCACGATGAGTGAGGAGTGGTATGACTAAAATGGCCAGGACTCGCCACGCCCGGCTATTCTTGAGCTATCAGGAATGATAGCTATCTTGTATTTTGTTATGCATTTAGCGCGCAATATTCTATCATGCTAATGGTCTTGCAGGCTGCAGCTTAAATAATTTTGCATATAGCCTGGTTACATTATGGTACTCATGTTTCGTGACTTCACCGTTGTCACCTGGCGAAACAAGCCTGTCCTAAGGCTCATACTCCACTGGGAAATATTTTTACAATGTTTGCTTATCACAAACAAAACAAAAAAGAGAAAAAAAACCTTTTCAATAGCTTTTTACGTTTTGAAACGCGTACGTTGTGATAAAATTAAGAATAAATAACGGATATAAAATACACAAAGACAGCTTCAACTTACCTCATGAAAGAAAAATTAGTGACGGATCCGCTAGGGGTCGAAGGTTTTTTACCCTATTCCTTTGGTAGAAAGGAGCCTTAAGATGAAACGATTGTTCTACTCTCGCTAAATACTACTTAGAATCATTTCCTAATGTTCATAACTGAATAGACTGGTCTTAGTTTTTCTTCTATTTTCTAGGCAATCGCAGTCGCCATAAAGATTATAGAAATATAAGCATCGTTCTTCCCCTCAACTCGGAGCCAGAATAAGCGGCTACTTGACCTGGTGCCTATTCTATGCAGCCAGAGTTAATCATAGCCACGCACTGGGGTCGGCAAAGTAGAAAACGCGTACTGAGCTCCAGGCATTGTTAGAGTTCGGCAATTCTCATCCCCGCAGTGGTTGGAAACGAGCGGCTACCCGAGTGCCCGCCGAAGCACCGATCGTTACGAGCCGAAGCCGAGTGCTCAAGCAATTCTCCTATCCAATCCATGAGCCGCGCTCGACTGTCGTCAGGCGGGTGGTTCCAATCCCACACTTACGTCATCACGCTTTGCAAACGCAACACAAAAAAAGAAGAAATAGGCCCCTTTTATCCTCGCAGATGCACCGCGACAAGGAAGCTTCTCAATAAGTGGTGGACCGTGCGAGTATATTTTGGGCGAGACTTGGACCCGTGCGCCTCTTCAAAGTCGTGAACATTCCTGCACGATATCGTTTCCTGACCCCTTTAAAGGGGCACGGAAGTCATTTTTGAAAAGGGTTGTTTTTGATCGTATATTGTTCAAATTGTGTTAATTGCCACGTATACCGAGTCCTATACTACTAAACTGCCTATTCATCTCAGGTAACGCGTTACTGTAACACGTAAACGCCAACACTGGTAGCAAGCTTCTGTAAAGTGAAAAATGTTCTACCCAATATCCTTGCACGTGCTCCAGAATTGCAACGGTGTAAGCACGTGTACACCGCATCCTAGGTAATACTCGCAAATTCGAAATACGAGGGCGTTAATTGTAGCCTCACACGGAGACGCGATGATTGCTATAGTAATTGACAGTTAAACAAACAACGGGGCGGATCGGTGGCCGAGTGGGCTAGCGCACATCAGCTCGGAGCACGCGGAGCGAAAGCTTTAACTGCAGAACCCATAGATTCTGCGTAATGCAGCGCCCTGCCCGTTTCGATCTGGATGAGCATCGTACCGGCGCGCGGTCGTGTACCATGACTGCGTGGTGCACGTTAAATACCCCAGGCTAGCGGTTGTACTGCACTGACTAAATTGCTCATCTACAGCGAGTCACTCCCCAATTATTTTTGGGAGTCACTTTTGGGGGTCACACAACTCCAAATATTTTTAAGGAAACGCACGATCCGTGGCCTATTATGTTGGCATTTCTTGATTCCGGCTTCATTTTTAGGGTCTTATTTTGTCTAATGCCGCAGTATAATACGCTGCGGAGAGACAATGTGATGCTCGAATCTGACCACGCCGTGTGTTTCTGAAAACTTTCGGTAATTATAATGTCACATACGCGCAAAGAGCACTTTGTAATTTCACTTAATTTCGACACGCTGCCCCCCCCCCCCCCCCCCTATTTATTTTTTTAAGCGTGAAACGTTTTTTCGGTTAGTTGCTCCGGATTTTGTGAAGCCGCATTTCGTGAAGCTGTGGCCCGTGACGTCTCATACACCAACGCCCACAGTGTTGTATAATATATAATGGGACTTCACAGGCCCACAGACCAATTCAGTTTCTCCGCTAGATTTAGCGAAAAAATTGATTTGGCGTATGGGTCGCATGAAATCAGGTCACGTGACGTAAATTTTCCCGCTACATTTAGAGGGAAAATTAACGCCTCGTGATTTTCTCACCAGCTCAGTCTCCCCGCTAAATTCAGCGGGAAAATTGACGTCACGTGAAATGATGTCACGTGACCCATACGGCTATTTAGTTTATTTTCTAAACTTAGCATGAGAATTAACATCACGTTACTTACACGCTAGCTCAGTTTCCCGCTAAATTTAGCGGGAAAATGGACGTCATGAATATAAGAATGTTTTACGTGTGCCGCACAATTGTCCAGCGATTTGGTCATACATTTGTTTATATATGTATGGCAATTCCGAGGAGTCATTAACCAAATCTGTTCTCTCCCGGGTTTTTTTTTTTTTCTCATTCAACGTTTTTAGCCTTGTTAGCTACGCACACTTCTTAATAATTTGCGAAACGAAAGTGAGAAGTTAAAGCTAGGAAGGGAAACATTAGACTTGGTAGCCTTGCTTCGGGGCTTCGTAAGCGCTATGAAAGACACCGCTGTCTGTCTGTCAGAAAGGTTCCGAAAAGAAAAATGGCTTCCCGTGTTTGCTCTCCCTGGTCGGAAACAAGTCCTGATCAGTTGGAACAGCTTAGTGTGGGCCGATTGCGGCTCGAAATTTGCATGTGTTGGATGCGTGGTTTGGGAGCAAGCGAATTTTTATATTTGGGGAAACCGAAAAAGCGTAGTGGTCTCCAGACCCCTTTTTTTTTGTATTTTAGACAGGATTAGAGTTCGTGCTTGAGTAAAAGTACACAATGCGTATTCGATCCCACATAATTTTTTAAGAGGGTCTTCTTTGGGGTAATGTTGGAGCTTCGGCTGCTTAATGTGTCAAACAAAAAGGTTGTTTTTTTGGGGGCGTGGGTTGGTTTAGCGTGTCGCACTGTTGTTTTTAAAGGCTAGATTTTGTTGGTGGACTCTTCATTTGTTTATTCGTTTTAAAGGCAACCAAGCCCGCACCTTAGTTTACCAAGACTTTATCTGCGCTTTTGACGGATATAAACTACTTAGGCAATGCCGCAAACTTTATTTATACGTATTATACATAAAACACCTTTGAATAAACCAGATGTAGTTCAGCAACAAAGATAAAGGAAGAACAAGGAAACTAAAAAGATAGAAAGACTTTTTTTGTGAGGAGATGAAAAGAGGATGAGTATTACATCAAGTCCAATGGCTTTAACGAGGAAGAATGCTATACTTTGAGCCTATTTCGAGGGACAAAATGAAACATAAAGTAAACACTCAGCTTACGGTCTAAATAAAATTGTATCGCAAAAAAATTAAATATGTATTTCTTTTAAATAATGTTTTGCCTTGGTTATTAGGTTACCGCTGGTATCCACGCAATAAATACCTTAGTTCCGGCCGTTCGGCTTTGTTCGCGCTTCATCCAATTTGAAGCTGCGGTTCAGAAACGGAGGAAACAGAAGAATGAAGTGAAAACAAAAGAAGAGGGAAAGGAACAAGTTGAAATGAGATTTGTGCAAACCGCTTTCTCATTGAATATCCGGTCAGGAATGCTGGAGGTATCCTGGCTTTCGGCTGTGAAGGAACAACATTTTCTTTGTTTGCTGGCGCTTTTCTCTTCTCCTTTATGGTTGATTTTCATCCAATTCATCCGCATTTTATTATTATTTATCTATTACCGGTTTTCCCTGAGATCAGCGTAACCCCTGCAACTCAACCTGCTGACAATTATGCTAGTGCCCACCTTTCACCTTGATATTCAATTCTCGGGACATGCAAGATGGCCACCATTACTTCAAGCTTCAGGCACTTTTTTTTAATTCAAATTACCGCCATTATTTTAACTTTTTATTCTCCTCTTGAGCTTCCTTCTTATTTTTAGGTCCAGAGGAAAAGGAGAATGCAAGAAATACCAGGCACCGCATGGTTTCAGTTATCAAATGTTAACAACAGCCTACTTTAAAAAAAAAAAAAGCTCGCCCAAATTATGTTTTATGCTTTTTAGAGTAAATTCGATGGGATGCAGAGTATTATTTTAAAAGTCAAACATTTTAATTCAAAATTGTTCCCTAAAGTGGGAGTTTGTTGAAGAAAAACCGTAGCTGAAAATTGACTATAAGAACGAGTTCCAAGTACACGATGCTTCTGAAAGATATATTTAAAAAAGAGTAATTCTAAATGAATAAACAGCAGAAACCTACTTCTCATGCTAGCAAGGCCTTTTCTTTTATTTTTTTTGTCGAGGCAAAATGCTGATTTATTATACCTTTGAGCGCTGGAAGCTTATCTTTTCTTCTTCACCTATAAACTGATTGCTGTTATGTAATTGAACATTTGCACTTTGTTAATCACGGTGGTGATATAGTCAAGAATCTGCAGCAAAGATAAACAAAGTTTCAAGCACCAAGGTTACCGTCTGGTTACTCAAAAACCGCAGATATCTAATTTATCCAATTGCAAATATTTCCTTCCAATTTCGTGCGTTGTGTTTTTCGTTTCTTTTTTTTTTTTTTTTTTTTTGGTGGGGGGAGGGGTGGAGGGGCGGCTGATTACGTGTCTGCCGAGCAAACTCAGAGGATCCTTTATTTTTTCCTAAGACGACGCTAGCCGAACAAAAACATGGATGTTTGTTGTGAGAGCCACGTGCGCAATGCCGCCAGTTTGCAAGGGAAAACTTCAAGCTCTGGGAAAACATGGCGGTAGCTTAATCGGAATTTATTTTACTTTTACCCTCATTTTCGTTTTCGTCTTTTTGCGCGTGTATTTATTTTACGTATTCTTCGGTCGAGGCGCCAGCACAGCTGCTACAAAAAGAAGCACAAAATCTCTCGAAATAGCACCCCTTCTGAAGGCTTCCGCTCGATTGAGGCATACGCACCACTGATGGAAGCATCCGAAAGGGACGGAACAAGGAAGCAGCGTTCCTAAAGCGCGTCAAAAAACGTACTTAAAGTAAAAAAAAGGTTATATGCTTTAAGTGGCGTAGTAATTAACCCGATCGCAATGTACTCGAAGTAAAGCACTATAAACACTCTGTACAAGGGCGGAAAGAGCCAACGAAGTTTCAGGAGCGCGCGCTCCGAGATGGACGCGCGCCTCATGTTGGCGACGAGAGGAACCACATGAGACGAGCAGCGACCAGTTGCGAAATTAGCGGCTGTCAAACATCCGGCTACCCGGCCTTTCCAGTGTTTGTTTAGCACTGACTTATTCTCGAATGATTTAAAACAGGCGAGCGCTATCATACGTAGCAAGGTCTTATCAACCTCACTGTACCTCGCGTCAGCTTAGGTCCGAACGCAGCTGACGCTACGAGCTAATGTGACCAGTCAAAGAGCGTCAAAAGCTCAAGTCACTGAGCCTTTTCTGTTTATGATTGCTTCATAAAATGCGCGCAGAAACATGACGAGCACCATGATGGCACGCTTTTAATGTTGTCTGATTGGTGCACCATCAGCTCGTATATGCGCCTGGTGCGTATAGACTTGGGACAAAGCAAAGTTTACGTGGCTCGCACATGACGTCATCCATGGCTCCCCACCCCTGCCCGTTTCGATCTGGATGAGCATCGTACCGGCGTGCTGTCGTGTATCAGTACTGCGTGATGCACGTTTTAAAGACCCCAGGCTAGCGGTTGTACTGCACTGGCTAAATTCCTCATCTATAGCTGGGAGACTCGTCGCCCGTTGAGGGAGACCAAGTTCTAAGCTGTATAAACCAGTGTGTCGAACCGAAAAAAATACGGGTTCGGTTACGGTTCAGGTTTAGGTAAATTTATTTTGTTCCGGTTCAGTTCCGGTTCGATTAATTCGATCCGCGAACCGGTTCGCCAACCGGTTCGGGGCGCTGAACCGGTTCGCGAACCGGTTCGGAAATTATAAATGACAAATTGCAACATCAAAATAAATTACAAATAAAACATCTGAAATCAGCACATACGAAACGGGATACATCGTGGAAATTAGGAGTGCATAACGTTTATAAAAGCCTGTAGCCAATGCAAGCGGCAAACAACGACTGTCTGATGACAGGGCTGTCTGTCACGGGCGCAAACTCCAGCGTCTGCTGAGCGTTGGTTTGAGCGCACGCGCCCGCTTGAGTCCCATGACTACGCTGGGCAGGCGACGGAAGCAACAGAAGCTCGGCAGATCCTTTGTCAAATTCGAAAGTGCGCGCAGCTTCGCTTCTGCGCGAGCGACTAGGGTTTGTATCCCTGTTTTTTTCCCCCGCATTTATCGAGTTTCCGGTACGAAAAATACGGCATGTAAATCTTGACACTTCGTAGCTCGATATACTCTGACCGGTGGTTGGGGCAGCGAAGAGCAGATATAATTCATGAATGCTCATTTCAACTGTAAATAAAATTTCTTTCTCTCCCTCAAACATGATCAAACTCCACAGCCTTTTCTTTTCATATTCCGATGGAAGCAAGCTTCAAGAACTTGCGCGTTCTAAAAACGTGTTATGAAATGAGCACACAGCAGCATTTAGGATTTACGAGATTGTAGAAAAATAAAATCCCGTGACGCGATTTTTTTTTTTTTTTGCACAGCCTGTCAATTCTTTTTTTCCGTGCAAGCCGCGACCAGCGCAATACTGGTTCCTATGTCAAGATTCATGGATGCAGCGTTTGTCAAGATTCATGGATGCAGCGTTTATATTCCTAAGACTGAGTGGAGAAGAAAAATATGTAAGCGAGGTGTGTGTCAGTTCACGGCACTTAAAAAACAAATGGCATTGATAGCACATTCATTGTCAACAGCGCGTGTCCGAACCGTTTTGACATGAGCCGGTAACCGTTATTTTTTTCCGGTTCAGTTCCGGTTCGGGTTCATCGCGATAACAATATAACGGTTCGGGTTCGGGTTCAGTTCCGGAAAAAATACCGGTTCGGTTCCGGTTTTCGGTTCGGGTTCCGGTTCGACACCCTGGTATAAACATACACAAACCTAATTTTCATCCATGATGAGAGTATTTTATGCGCCGCAAGCGTTCGGTTCGCCGCGTTAGTTTCACGCCGCAGAAGTTGAGGTTCGAAGAAACCTGAAAGTGGAAATGACCGCCAGTATCCAGCATTGGCGTCACTTGCAAGCTATGTGTATGGAAAACTCGCGCTCATCGGCCGAGCCGAAAAAAAAAAAAGTTCTGGGTCGAATTTTATACAGTCGACGCTAGCACATCGAGTGGTTAACTAAGCATTTAGAGCGACGCTGGGTCCAGCCTGCCCTCACCCCGGATTCCCTCCGAAAAGAAGAAAGCCCTCAAAAATAAGAGGAAACCCGAGAGAAAGAAGTGTCCGTTAAGGGAGAAGAGAAAAAAGCAGAACGTAAGGGAACTGAGCCAAAGGAACTGCCGAGAACTGGAAGAGATTCGTCGAAAACACATACCACCAGACGTCTCCAGCGTGGAGGAATGGGCCCATGCTGAAGGCCCTCCCGACAAAGGTCGGGCGGTCGTGACCACGCTTGTGAATTTTATCCACGATGCGGGGCTAACCGCCTATCTTTACCCCCTCAACCGCCTCCCTGGCCACAGATCCAGGCTTAAAAGCCACGGATCTCACTCCCACTCTCCCTCCCCAAAAGGCGAATAAACGCTTTCTGAATCTGAACTGTTAATCTTGAAGTTGGATAGATTTGTGTTTATGCCGAAGTGTTTTGTACCTGGGCGTACGAGCGGTTACAAGAGCAACATAGAAAAACTGCACCTTTTTTAAGCAACCGGCAGATGTCAAAAAATAAAACAAGAAACACGCTTGGGACCGCTCTATACTGCGCAAACGCAAGCCCCTCTAGGCAAATTATCGTGTGTGTGATCTCCATTCTAACAGCGGGATGTTCTGACAGTTTACAAACACAAAATAGGCAAGGACATTGTAGAGTTAGCGAGGAAGATGGGCGCTCGCTCCGTAAGTGATGTGGAAATTCCTAAATTACGACTTCTCCTGTCTGCGCCCACGCGCAAGTCAAGGTCGCAACTGCTGTAGTCCTACTCATGGATCATAGTCGACTGCAACCTGGAACGAAGGGCGAGGGTAGACGGGCCGGGGAGGAGGAAGCGGACGGAACGCTGGAGAAGAGAGGGGGAAACCTCCTTCTCTCTTTAGCGTTCCGTCTGCTTCCTCCTCCTCGGCTTGTCTTACCCTCGCCCTTCGTTCTTAGGTTGCAACGGACTGTAGGTGAAACACGAAGCTGACAATACCAGAGGCGCCCGCTGCGTTCTCAGTGCCCTGCCAGGCACGCGTGGCGCTCGCGTCGCCTAGTGGGCGTGCGCAGAAAGTTTTCGCCTTGGGCGCAAAGCATACCCCCCTGCGCTGAAGCTTTGAGCAAACTGTGGCGCCCTTATGTTTGCGTAGTGCGTGCTCACATGATTGGGTCTCGCACTACTTCTGGTGCCTTCGCTGAGCTTTTCCTTTCAGTGTAGTGCTGAAGAACGGAAAAAAACATTTTTCGACTTTCGAAATCGGATAGATTCAACGCCGTAAGACATTCGAAATCGATATAAGAGCAGCCTTGCGCCCGTTACTTGACAATTGTAATGGATTACAGTTAGAAATTCCCGAGCCTCAAATGTAATGGATTAGCGTTACAAATTACTTTCGTTGAAAAGTGACGGATTGCTTTATTCGTTACAAATTACTTTCACGTTCCTTTTCACGTACGCTTATCGAGAAAACGATAAAAACAATTTTGATGCTTTCAAAAATGTTCTGCGACACTACTTTCCATTTCTCCTACTTCCGCATTATGGTAGTCCTCGTAAAAATAAAATATTGTATTTAAGAAAAAGAATGTAGGTGCTGACGAGGCAGCGAAAGCTGCAACCAGACCCGCCATCCCGCTAGCTTGCGGCGACCGGAAATGATCCCTGGAATTCTGCAGACAAAGCTAGCGGTGCGCATGCTCAGTAGCAGCGTCCACCTCCACTATAGGATATTCGGAGGTACGGAACCGATCTACAAATATTCAATTTTGAAACAATACTTTCAAACGTGGTTATAGAAAGTTTTAGTGGCCGGTCACAGAAAACAATCATAGTAGTTTACTCTGCCGAAGTCTGTATGGTATGAGAAACGTTTATTGGGCAAATGATAACAACCAGCAGTTACGCTAAGGTCAGGAGCCCAGAGGGGGCAGGGATGGGGGCTGTCGGGTAGAATCCACCATAGCGTTCCCAGGCCGGTCTTTTCAGGTAGGTGAGCGACACTGCCCAGGATGATTTTTCCCAGTCTCCCCGACCGGGCCGAGACAATCTTTAAGCGTGGGTGGTCGCTCTTGTGGTTTGAGTTGTTCCAGTGTTGCGAGTCTTGCCTCATCGAGGAGTTTGCACACCGACACGAGTGGGATCGTCGGCAGCAGTGTCGCCTCACAGTATTCGCACTGGTACGGCTCCGGAACAGAACTTGATTTTGGCGAGCTTTCTTCTTGTCTTCCATCTCTTGAGGACTGACAGAGTGATCGCTGCTCCTGCTTGAAGCCTTCTTAGACCGAACCGGTTTCGATACCTTTTGAATCCTGATTGGCATTCTGTACTCTGCTTCTTTCTTCATGAGTGCAAGCCTGTTCTCGAATTCTCCGGTTATTCTCTCCTCTTCACGACGTTTTTATTTAGTTGAACTTGCTATATAAATTTTGCTGAATTGCCTGCTCATATTTCTCAAATTTCTGTATTATGTTCATATTTTTGAAATAGATTTTGTAACGAAATTACATTACTGATTACTGCCGCAAAGAAGTAACCTGTCAATTACAAAATTACTGAAGAAGTAACAGGTTACAAGAAATCCCTAACTTGTACCGGATTAATTCCCAAGTCTCGGATAAAAGACGCGTACTCCTAGTGGTGGTAGCATGAAGCTGGCACAGCTTCATGCTAAGACTCGCTAGGGTACGCGCGTCTTATCTCTGGGTGGTGACGCCAAAAAGTCGGGCATACTGACGCTTTTTTTTCATCTCTCCTCTTTTACTTCTGGGAAGAACCATGGCGTCTGAAATTAAGCTCAGTGCTGCGCGGTTCCGCCACGACCTTACCAAGGAATGCACGTTGCACCTGCCTCTTGCATTTTGACGCACCTTGCGCTACTTTTAAAACACAAAGGGCTTTGCAAGTCTCTGCTTTGCAGCGCCCTCTGGGCAACGCAGGAGGCCCATTGGCGTGATAGGAAGCTCCGCAACTGAAGTCGGAAGTGCTTCTAGTAACGTCGGGCCTGATAGCCGGAGGTTGCCAGCCGCTAATCTCACAACCGGCCGGCGAAGCGATTGAGAGTTTCCTCTCACAACCAACATAACGCGAGCGTGTAGCTCAAGACCGCACGCTCCCGAGGCTTTCTTGGCTCTTTGCACCACTGTACTTTCGATGCAACGTACTCTTTAACACAATCTTTTATTATGCACTTTCGTTCCTCAATACAGCGTTGCTTTTTTAACAGGTATGCACTGTTTCAGGAGTGCATCAGTAATTTCCTGAAATGGCGGTGAATATTCACCTTAAAAAGCAAGTAGCATGGTACTAGGCACCTAGTAACCGTAGGTTGTAACATTCAGGCTAGAAACGGTTAGTAGGTCAAAAAGCTAGTAACGGTTACTAACCGACATAGTATATTTTACTGCCCTTATCTAATAACTGGCACTATAACTCTCATAAGATCACATGGCGCTAGTTAACGTCAAATTCGAAATTGATAGACTTATTATTGCTGGGATAGATATTTTTACATTCTGCTTACATTCACATTCCCACAGCGTGTATTTTACATTTTCGCACATCTTATACATGTAACACAGACAAGGAATGAGAACACCGAAGACCCACACATGCCCAACGTACACGCGATGACACGCTAACCCAATCGCTGCCCCTAGTGGCTGCCCGTGCGTCTTCTGGTCATTTGAAAGAAGTCGGAAGGTCAGTGACCACTTCGTTCATAAACGATGTTGCAAATATGGTGCTGCTCTTGCACCAATATGGTTCTCCGCTATTTTCGCTAAACATCCCAAGGAATGTATCTCTTATTAAGAAATAACGGTACGACCAGCAATTATTTACGACAGTCTATGAAACAGCGTCCCCATAGGTTACCAGCAGCCATGTTGTCGCTTCCCTACATAGACTGCCTTACTTTGCGTATGCTCGTCTCTGTGGCAACCGCATCGCCTCTACATGCCATATTTCCGCTTCCTGGTCGGCACCTTACGCTTTTAAGGTCACTTTTACGACCGAAGGCAGCTCCATGAGATCCATCTAACCACCGAGCACACACAGACCGTGAAGAGAACGTTCTCAGTGGCAAGTAGGTGCAAAGCATCGAATTTTCTTGGACGGCGGAATCCATGCTACTGAACCGGCCAAACGAGCGCCGTCGAGTGGCGGATCCGGCGACGAGTCGGACGCTCGTCACCGGCTCTGTCAGGCCTTTCCTCTGAGCACTACACGTCCACGCACACACCCGCCCTGAGCGCACGAACTTTAACTACGCACACCAACACGGGAACGCGAGAACAGCATACGACACACGGCAAAAACGGCAGGTTAAGATCGCAGATATCAGTGTCTCACAAACTCCGACTTGCCCTAACGCCCCAACCCGCTTCTCCCACAATGTTTCCAAGCGTTATCTTCCGAAAGAGAAACATATATTTTAGAAAGCGCAAGAATAACAACAAATGAAATATCTTATCGTTGGACATGTTTTTAGCACGTGCTACGATGGCTATTTTCATCCCAGTTAAAACCAAAACGAAAATAGAAACGCTTCCAAAGAATGCCAACGGTAAGGAAGGTCAGGAGCCGCATCGCCATTTCTTCAACGGTGGCTGCGCTCGCGGCAGCACTGGCTTCAACGATGAGCTGGAACAAGAGGCTGTGATCGTTATAAAGTCAGCTCTAACCCTTGAACATGCCCCCTCCTCACAATATTTCATGCTAAGATTGTGTGTGGATACCTCCCCTACGTTCCGAAACAGTAAGTGCGTCGCTAACGCTGGCCATCGGCGATGCAGCAGACGCCGCCATCTTGTCCGCACCTTTGGGTAGTAAATAGAATATAGTTAGTATGTTACAAGTCAAGAAGGTAGCGGCAAATGCCCCTCAAAGGGAATCATATATCCCTCCGCCACCTCCGCATCCAATAGCGTCCCATCGTTTCCGTGACGTCGCGGCCAACGCGCGAGGACGGTCTTGCCTTTCTGTACATGTTTGCTTTATCTTTCGACTTTGACTTAGCATTGTGGAAGCCACGAGAGGGAGATTAGTTTCCCCTTCCGATGGAAAGAAAGACGACTTTCGGGGATTAGCTTCCCCTCCGATGGATACAAAGGCTGCTTTCAGGGGCTCGCTTCCTCCTCCGATGAATACAAAGGTCGCTTTCTTAAAAGTGGGATCGGAGACAAGTTGGCATCACTCTGTAGCCAATATCTATCCATTGAAGCGGAACAAGGAGCGTTTCCAGTGAACTCTTCTTTTCGACTGCGGAGGATTTGAAACCGGCGCATCACGCTTGTGGGAGGAGCTTCTCCTACCTTCTTAACTTGTAACCGACTATAGTAAAAAGGCAGTAACGGTCAGGAAAGGAAGTAACTGCTGCCTTTACTAGCATTTTACAAGTATTTTTTTTAATAGTGTTGGATAAACTCATGCGGCCACATAGTAGTTGCTTTCAGCCTGGTTCACACTGCACCTTTTTCTTACGTGACATTACGTTACGAATTATTGCTTACAAGTCACCGGGACATCTGTGCCCCATATTAAGTGTGGCTACCAGTTCAAAGAGAAACCTGGCACGCGACATTCGAGACACGAACGTTTCGGTGACTTGCATGTAACGTAAGAAAACGCAAGAAAAAGGTGCAGTGTGAACCAGCCTTTACTCTTTCAACGGCGCCGGAGCGCGTCTCTGACTTGTCTGTTTAACGCGTCTAATAAAGTGTCCCTTTGATTTCCGCCGAATGACGTCATAGACGTTCCAGGCCGTCACAGGTCGCGATCCTCGCGGTTCTGCTGGAGGTCGATCTCCAGCTGGACAGTCCACGGAAGCTTCACTAGCCAGGAGTTGGGACGCCGTGACGAACGCGACACTCACGCTTGCTCGCGCGTTTTTTTACCGGAACGCCCACGACCTACCACCAGGATCGCGAAATCCGACAGCATGACGCTCCGGCTTTTGTGACGTTCTTTTGTTGCCACTTCGGGACCACTTTCGATGCACGGGCGGAATGGGACGCTAAACGCACCAGTCGGAGACGCATTCCGGGAACCGTCCTCTCGCTGACGAACAATTTAACTCGTCCAACTTCCAAGGCGCCTATATCAAAGTGCATTGAGGAGAATAAGGGCAACAAACAGAAAGACCTCGCCAACCAACCAAACTCACTTCTATTCCCCCTCCTCCTTTCTCCAGTTAGGCAGCAAGTGTAAGAAATGAATAATTAAAGACTCCTGAAATCTTTAACCAGATAACCTTGTCCAAAATACTAAGCTGTTTTTTTTTCCCTGCACGCATTTTTTCAAACTTTTAGATGAGCTTCTTTGTTCCGAACGAAGGATATTCTAGATGTGGAAACACGTAACCCTATACGGCGTTCAAGTTTGTCCGCTCCTTGGGTATCTCGTGCGTTTGTTTAATCCCAGATACGTCTATACGCGCCTTTGATTACCCTCGACCACAACAAATGACGGCGCTTGCTTGATTGCTTTCCTCGTCATCGTGAGTTCCCTACGCGTTATCTTGTGTTATTCTTTGATTGACGTGCCTTTTCTCGCGTTCCGATGCTCGAGAGACGCATTTCGGAACCCTTGCTGCCGTATATACCAGATTACGCCGACGCGGAGCTGTATATAGAGAGAGTTTGGTCAATGGGAGGCGCGGGCAGAGCCTTGGCGTGCACCAGACGCAGATAGAGGGCTTGGCATGCTCTCTTGGCCAACCAGAAGCCGAAAATAATCCCCGGTGGTGGTACCAAGAACCAGTTTCAATAAGTGCGTAAGAGTTAAATGTAGTAACTCTTCGGGGTTGAAGATATGATGCGCGTAATGTTTCAATTCTGATCATAGAAACAGATGTAACAAACGAATGTGCAGCTCACACTCTGCTTTGCACGGACGGCAGATTTTCGGCCCTCGGCGCCTTGCGTACGGATTACGTCGATCGTTCCCCTGGGCACGCTTTTATATTTTCTATATCTTCATATATCTCCCACCACGATCTTGCATGACCCTGATCGAAATATCGCGTGCACCATATTTTCGATCAGCGAGATACTCCGACGCACTTATTAATTTTGTTTCTCGCGACCGCCGCCAGGTTAATTATTCGTGGCTTCTGGCTGGCCACATTCCGAATTTGTGGAGACGCCCTGGAACATGCCAAATCCGCTTTCGGCCATTGGTGCCTGCACATTTTCCTTCTATAATTCCCGATGAATGGCCAAACGGACCCTATAGACCGACACGCGGAGCGACTCTGTTTACCAACACGCCGCAAGGCCGCGCATGCGCGGTAGCTATGTGGGCAAGAGCAGCCCGGCTCTCCGTGTTTTCGCCATTGCGTTCTATGGCGTGCGCTCGTTGTTGTCGTTGTAGGGACGCTTGTATCTTTATTTGTGCGTCGTATTTCCTGAGAACGTATGTCGTATCCTATGCCCGACTATTTGAGCTCGCTGCCCGAGCCTGAACGGCAGCGGTATCGAAACAAACTGTGCGGTGACGGCGTTGCCTTCGACGATCCGTATGCCGTAAACAAGGCCTGCTGGACTTCCGACGTAAAGTTGATGCCACCGAAGTCGACGGCTCATGTCGTCGTTTATTTAGTTTTTTCGCCAAGCCAGTTCACGGCCGACACGGTGCAGGCGTACAAGTCTCTCGAGGCCTACGATTACTTCGAGTCGGTTTCCGCACTGCCGGCGGGATCAGCAGTCTGTGGGTCTGCGGAAGTGTGTGTATTCATTAATTGATTAAATACACACAGCGTCTTCAAGTCAAGGTATGATATTTTTCCTACCCTCATGACCACAAGGCATGACAAGCAGTAACGCTTTGTCCTTTCTGCAGTCTTGGCGGTAACACGTTACAAGTAACGGCGTTGCCGGTAACGCGTTACTTTTTTCAATAACGTAGTAACCTACTCGTTACGTTTTCGACACAGTAACGGGTAACGTACTTACGTTACTACTTCAAGTAACGTAGTTACGTTACTCGTTACTCCTTCCCAAGTCTTAAAGAAATTACACTTCAATTTTTTCCGTGTTTTAGGCGTCAAGCCATGTTTTTCTTGGCGTTTTTTCTCGTGAGTATTTAGGTGAAACCGTAAAACGAGATAAAGTAATTATGTTCAGTTTCTGCACGAACATAATGTTTCTTGAAATATGACATGTATCGTCAAAACCGTAAAATGTGCTAAATCTTAATTTAAAAAAAGTAACGCAGAAGTAACGTGCGTTACTTTTTATCGGTAGCGGTAACGGGTTCCTTTTATTTTTAGGCAGCGTAGCTCGGTAACGCGTTACTTTTATTTGCAAGTAACGAGTAACGTACTTCGTTACTTTTCTCCGGTAACGCCTACAACACTGCCGTTCTGTCGCCGATCCTCTTCTGCTGGGTAGCACGGGCGTAGCGAGCCTCCGACAAGCGCTTGGCCGATGCTTTGTGCGCGAACACACATGGGAACAAAATCCCGGTGGTCTCGATCAGGCAACGGTTTCCCTGCACATAAGCAAGCCTCGGGACGGAGATTGAAATGGAAGCCGCACTTGCCTTCAAGAAAGTGTTTGCCGCACAAACGGTCGTTCGCGCGAGGCGACGATTCTTTTCGATCCACGGATATTATCCACCTTTTATGCCTTTCAGAGTCTGCCGGGAACTTGTGGAAACTCACTCCGCTACTTTTCTTGTACATTTCGGTGCAATTAACAGCAACACAGCTTCGCGGCATGCTGAAATGCTATGACGCCCATGCGAAACGTGCGCCCTTTTGCCCACACCCTGCCACACCCCCCGGCTCCGGCGCGATCGCAGCGCCGCCGCAGCTCCGTGACGTCAAGCCCGCGTGTCGGTGTATATATGGCTTGGCGCCGATGGATCTCGTGATCAGTGTTGCCATCGCTGGGCGTCAGAAATCCGCTAAAAAGCAATAAGAAATCCGCCAGATTCCGCTAGATTCTAAAAGATATCCGCTAAATTTCCCGCTAAGACCTATTTTATTTAAAAAAAAACAGTGAAATTTCGTGTGGTAAAAACCTTTATCATTCTTAAAAGCTCCACAAAACTATGAGAGCTGAAATAACATATAAAAGAGTCTTCTACCGCTGTCGTCGTCTCACACCATCTCCACAGGACCGCTGGTACTTGTTGAGGGACCAGAAAGGTGACTTGGTTGCACATACGTTGCAGATGTCCCGATTGCACTAACAACCGCCACAGGAAGTTCGTAATCAAAACAACTCCTCTTGTGTCGCATCAGCCCCGCTCTTACGACGAGGATGGCGTTCGTTGTTTCAAGCTTCAGCTTAGATTTTACTATGTTAAGCTGACTAAACGTCCTCTCTACTTCGGCATTTGAGTAGGGAAGCACCAGCATCGACATGGCAAATCCGGCCAACTCGGCGAACGGATTTTCGCCACAGGCGTCCTTATAGGAGTGAACTTCACACCAGAACGACTGCGTGGACGACATTTGCTCCCAGTTAAGGAGGGTGATTTTCCTCCACTGGTTTTGAAATTTTTCGATTGTTTCAGGGGCACTGCCATTGCTTCCAGCAGGGGAATCAATGGCTCATTCATGACGCACAAAGTGTTTTCGACCGATAAAAGTGATGTCTTCTGGAGAACTGTGATGTTGTCGGGAAGTCACTGTCTGATTTGATCTACTAGCGTGGTAATAAACCTTATGCAGATTTCTCGCATCACACCTTCATCTGCGAGAGAGAACCCGTCGGTCTTCTCAGCCTTCATGTTGTCAACGTACGTCTCAAACAGGTAGCCCAGATATGGCTTGGGGTTCAAGTGGTCCTCAAGTCTGGACGTCAGAACGTCCATCTGCTCAGTCGGAATTACGACTTTATAAACCAAGCTCGAAAGCAGAGTCATGAGGTCTTTCAGCAGCTTTGTTTGATCCCCATCTTTCGCCTCGAATGCCTTGTTAACCTTCTGAACATCTGTCAGAATCGGTCTCAAAAAAGCAAGTACCCCAGATTGATCTGGTTTTCGTACATACCATACAGCACCTCTGCCGCATAGCACTTTTCAGAGCGCCTCGCCATCTCCAAGTGCGTCTTCAATTCGGTCCACTGCTCTACGATCCTTGATACAGCTATTTCGAGGGATAGCCACCGCGTCCTGCACGCTTGCACAATCTTCAGTGGTTCATCGCCGTCATTCATCAGACCGTAGATCTTCTTGTACGCAAGTTGCCGGGCTGGGGATCTTGCCTAGAAAGCGATCGCTGCTTTGAAGACTCACGGATTTGTTTGTCTCAGACGTGCGCAGCAAGTGACCAGGAGCCCTCCTACCCTGCTGAAGTTAAACAATTTCTGCATTTTTAGAGGACACGGAAATTGTTTTTTGCAGGACGATTTTGAATCGGTGCACAGCGTGAGGAATCCGCCAGAAATCCGCCATGTATGAAAATGGCCCGTCAAAAAATCCGCTAGCCGCTAGACTAATTTTTTTCCCGTCAGAAAAAAATAAAATCCGCCAGATTTAGCGGAAAATCCGCTAAATTGGCATCACTATCAGTGATAGGTCTGTGTCTCCTACTTGGCTGAACAATGGCGTTCTCTCTCCTTCTCCTTTTGCCTATTTTTTAAGGTTTATTGTTTGAGCCGCTTGTTTTGTTTGTACAGTATTTATTCATGGTAGTACGACAGAAGTGAGAAATATAGCATTAATAAGCCAAACACACAAAAAAAAAAAACTTCTGGTAAAGATTTAAAACTATATTTCGAAGACTTTTCTAATTTCACACCTCGAGCGTTAAAAACCGCTTGCATAAAACTGTCGTTAGAGCACTGAAATTGTTTCATAGAAATATTGTTTTTAGCTTGTCAACTTTTGCTAAAGGCTTTAAGAGAGTAAACATCTAAAATTAGTAGCTTCAGTACTATTCCTTTCTTTCTTTTTTTTTTTTTTTTTACACAAGTGAGGACGAAGCATTTTGAGAAAAAAACCCCAGTTGGGACAATGAGGGACGGACAAACACAAAACCTTGTTGTCCCAGTCTCGAGGTTTTTTTTTCGAAATGTTGCTCACCGCCAACTGGTTTGCGCCCTTACCTTTTTGTTTGCAAGGAAAAAATTTTGTGCTAGCATGTACTACCACGAATAGT
>JAZHYW010053277.1:0-36939 GCA_037355805.1 Ixodes ricinus | reverse complement strand
TACGTATTGCTATTTATACTGCATCTTCTACTTCCAGTACATTGCGGTCGAGGTACTGGCTACACGTACTTTAAGCACATAACCTGTACTGCACTTTAGGCACGTTTTAGACAAGCTTCACCGACTCTGCCCTTGTTCCGTCCCTTTCGGATGCTTGCATCAGTGGTGCGTATTCGTCAGTCGAGCGGAAACCATCGGAAGCGACGTATGCCGAGAGATTTCTGCTCTTGTTTTGCGTAGCAGCAGCGCTGGTGCCTTGACCGAACAATGCGTAAAATAAATACGCACGGCCAGAGAGACAAAAACGAAAACAAGAACAAAGTAAAATGGATCTCGAACCAGGCTTTCACCGCCATGTTTTCCGAGAGCTTGCAGGTTCCCCCTTGCAAACTGGCGGCATTGCACGTACCGGCTCTCTAAAACAAACTTCCATGTTTTTGTTTGGCTAGCGTCGTCTTTAGGGAAATAAAGAATTCTCTGAGCTGTTGCTCGGCAAACACGTAATCCCCCCTCCCCCCCCCAAAAAAAAGAAAAAAAAACACGACGCTACGAATTTGGACGGACATATTTGCAATTTGCTCGATGGGATGATCAGTCCGGCGCGGTAGCCCGATAGTTTAACCCTGAGTGTTTGATACTTTGCTTATCCTTGCTACAGATTTTTGACTATATCACTCATACCGTCGCATTAATCACCGTGTGCAAATGTTCAATTACAGTAACAGTGCAAGCAGTTTAGAGGTGAAGAAAAATGAGCTTGCAGCGCTCCTAGATATATTAAATAAGCACTCGTATGGAAGCTGAGAAGCATATCAGCGAAAGCCACGTTAATACAATATCTTTTTTTTTTGTTTGCCCTGGACAAAAAAGAGAAAAAAAAACGTTTGCTGACAGAAGAAGCGAGGTTTCACCTGTTTTAATGATTTTTAAAATATTTATTTTTAGGTATATTTTTCAGAAGCACTGTGTACGTGGAACTCTGTTCTTATGGTCAATTTTCTACACTTTGCTGTTTTCTTTAACAAATACCCACTTTAAGGCACAATTTTGGGTGTGACGTTTTTTCCTAGTAATATTCTGCATCCTTTTTGAATTTACTCTAAAAAAGCATAAAAAATATTTTTGGGCGCTTGCTTGTTTTTGTTTTTTTTTTTAGAAAGTGAGGCTATTAGCTTGCCGCAAATAATTAAAACTAACAGTACGGTTTCTTAGATTTCTTGGCATCTTCTTTTTCACTCTGGACCTAAAAATTAGGAGAAAGCACAGGAGGAGAATTAATTGTTATAATAATCGCGGTAATTTGAGTAAAAAAAAGTGCCCTGAAGCTTGAAGTAATGGTGGCCATCTTGTATGTCCCGAGAACTGAATATCAAGGTGAAAGGTGGGCACCAGGATAATTGTCAGCAGGTTGAGTTTAGGGGGTTAGCGCTGATCTCAGGGAAACCGGTGGCTAGATAAATAATTATAAAAAATGCGAGATGAGATTAAGAGGAAATCAACCACAAAGCAGAAGAGAAAAGCGCCAACAATCAAAGAAAAATTTATTCCCTCACAGTCGAAAGGAAGAATACCTCGAACATTCTTAAGCGGAAATTTAATCCAGAAAACGGTTTGCACAAATCTCACTTCAACTTGCTCCTTTCCCTCTTCTTTTTTCCCTTTTATTCTTCTTTTCCCTTCGTTTCATAACCGCAGCTTCTAAAATTCGATTGTAGGCGGAAACACGGCTTCGAATGGGCCGGAAATCTAAGGCATTTATTGCGTGGATACCTAGCGGTAACCTAACAGCCAAGGCAAAACATTATTTAAGAGAAATATCCATTTAATTTTTTTGAGATACAAATTTATTTAGACCAGAAAATGATCGTTAACTTATGTTTTATTTTGTTCCCTTGAACTCGGGTCAAGTGACAGCATTGTTCCTAGATTAAAGCCGTAGTGAGTTGATGTTAAACGCATCCTCCTTTTTCACCTACTCACATAAGTTTTTTTATCTATTCTAGTTTGCTTGTTCATCCTTGATCTGTTGCTTGCTGAACTATATCTGGTTTATCGAAAGGTGTCTTATGCGTATAAATAAAGTTTGCAGTATCGGCTAAGTAGTTTATAGCCGCAATAGCTGCAGATGAAGAATTATTAACCTAGGATGTGGTGCTTGATTGACTTCAAAAAGGATAAGCAAATGAACAGTCCAGCAACAAAGTCTATAGCCTTTAAAAACAACAGTTCGACACGCTAAACCAACCCACACCCCCAAAAAACAGCCTTTTTTTGACACATTAATCAGCCGAAGCTCCAACGTCCCGCCTACATTCTAACCTAAAGAAGACCCTTTTAAATATTCAGCGGGATCGAATACGCATTGTATACTTTGACTTTCAAGAACGAACTCTAATGCTGACTAAAGTACAAAAGAGGGTCTGGCGACCGCAACGCGTTTTCGGTTCTCCCGATATGTAAAATTCCGCTTGCTCCCAAACCACGCATCCCGCACATGCAAATTGCGAGCCGCAATCGGCGCACACTCCTGCTGTTCCAACTTTATCAGGTCTCGTTTCCGACTCAGAGAGAGCAAACACGGGAGGCCCTCTTCTTTCCAGAACCTATCAGACAGACAGACAGCGGCGTCTTTCTCATAGCGCTTACGAAGCCCTCGAAGCGAGCCTACCAAGGCTGGAATGTTTCCCTTCCTCGCTATCTACCTCGCTTTCTTTTCGCAAATTATTTAGAGGGTGCGTAGCTAACGAAGCCTAGCAACACTGGATGAGAAAAAAATGATATACATAAAGAACGAGCGAGGACAGACTTGGTAAATGACTCCTTGGAATTGCACATATACATAAGTAAGAAGTATGACCAATTGCTGGACAATTGTGCGGCACACGTGAAACGTTCTTGCATCCGTGGCAAACCATTTTCCCGCCAAATTTAGCGGAAAAACCGAACTGGCCTGTAGGTCACGTGACGTTCATTCTCTCGCTAACCATAGAGGAGAAACTACATTGCAGTACGTGGTCACGTGACATCAGGTCACGTGACGTCAATTTTCCCGCTGAATGTAAGCGGGGAGACATGAGCTGGTGTGTAGATCACGGGACGTTAATTTTCCCGCTAAATTTAACGGAGAAACTATGGCGGTGGTGTGTAAATCTGTGACGTCTCGTCACTATACAACGCTGTGGGCGTTGAATTACAGTGACGACTACGAGGCCGCGGCTTCGCGGAATGCGGCTTCACAAAATCCCAGACAGCTAACCAAAGAGACGTTTCACGCATGAGAAAGAAACAAAAACTATGTCGACATTGGAGTGAATTTAATAAGCGATTCTTTTCGGGTATGTAGCAGTACTAGTTACCGACATCTTCAGAAACACACGGGGTGGTAAATTTCGAGCATCACATTGTCTCTCTCCGCAGAGGATTATATTGCGAGCATCAGCCGAAGCAAACGCCGAGAACGAAGCCTGAACTCAAAGTGCCAACATAATATGCCCTGAACCGTGTGTTTCTTAAACTGTTGATTACTATAGCAGTCATCGGCGTGACTCTGCGTGTGAGGCTACAGTACCGCCCCTCGTATTTCGAAGTTGCACGTGCCAGCGGTGCATGCCGCGGAAATCTACGCTCGGTCTACACGTGCATACACCCCTTACCATTCTGGAGCACGGGCAAGGATATATTGGGTAGAAATATTTTTTCACTTTACACAAGCTTACCACCAGTGTTGGCGGTAACCACGCTACAAGTAACTGCCGTTACCGGTAGCGTAGTAACATGCGCGTTACGTTTTAAAAATGGTAACGGAGAACGCGCTTACGTTCCATTGCTTCGAGTGATACGCGCAACGTAGTTACGATACTCGTTACCTATTCTTCTAAAGCCTTATATAGATTACACTCATTTTTTATATTTCTAGGCATTAAGTTATACAAGTTCTTGCAGTTTTTTTTCGTTTTATTTGCCTTTTTTTGTGAGCACTTAGGTGAGAACCGTAAGGAAAGATAACGCAATCATGGTTCAGTTTTCGGATGAGCATAATCTTACTTGAGATACGGCGCTTATGCATTCCGTAATGTCAGAGAGGCAAACATGCCGAATTCATAATTAAGCAAGTAACGCAGTAGCGTGCGTTACTTTGCAACTAGTCACGGTAACGCGCTCCTTTTACTTTGAGGTAACGGTAGGTCGGCGACGTGATTATTGTAGTTTGTAAGCCAGCGAGTAACGTATTTCGTTACTTTTTCCGGTAACATAGTACACAGTGCTTACTCGTACTAGTGGGACCCAAGTACACTCGCGCGCAGCGCCACTTGAGTCGCCGAGTATAGTTTCGAGCGTCGAAAGCGGACGTTTTCTTCAGTCTTCCTTCGGAAGACCTGATTACGAAGCTAATGGGCATCGCATTGCCGGCGTTGTCAACAAAGCGTTCCCTAGGACTGCGTCATCAGGCGTTCCGATCCCCGCGGTCACGATATTTAAATGCGGCTCACGCCTCTGGCGCAAGCACTGCTTGCGCTCGATTTGAGCTTCGACCGATTAGTGCTCTGACATGCATTCGGATACTCGCTCAGTGCCCAATCGCTGCAATGACGGGAATAACCGAACCTTGAAGGCGTCATGAAGCGATATCGGGCTGAGAATGTTCACGACTTTGACAGAGGCGTACTGGTCCTAAGTCTGGCCCAAAATATACTCGCACGGACCACCACTTATTCAGAAGCTTCCTTGTCGCGGTGCAATCTGCGAGGATAAAAGGGGACTATTTCTTTCTTTGTGCGTTGCGTTTGCAAAGCGTGATGACGTAAGTGTGGGATTGGAACCACCCGCCTGACGACAGTCGAGCGCGGCTCATGGATTGGATACGAGAATTGCTTGAGCACTCGACTTCGGCTCGTAACGATCGGTGCTTCGGCGGGCACTCGGGTAGCGGCTCGTGTCCAACCACTGCGGGGATGAGAATTGCCGAACTCTAACAATGCCTGGAGCTCAGCACGCGTTTTCTACTTTGCCGACCCCAGTGCGTGGCTATGATTAACGTCTGGCGGCATAGATAGGCACCAGGTCAAGTAGCCGCTTGTTCTGGCTCCGAGTTGAGGGGATGAACGATGCTTATATTTCTATAATCTTTATGGCGACTGCTATTGCCTAGAAAAATAGAAGAAAAAACTAAGACCAGTCTATTCAGTTATTAACGTTAGGAAGTGATTCTAAGTAGTATTTATTGAGAGTAGAACAATCGTTTCATCTTAAGGCTCCTTTCTACCAAAGGAATAGGGTAAAAAACCTTCGACCCCTAGCGGATCCGTCACTAATTTGTCTTTCATGAGGTAAGTTGAGACGTCTTTGTGTATTTTATATCCGTTATTTATTCTTAATTTTATCACAACGTACGCGTTTCAAACGTAAAAAGCTATTGAAAAGGTTTTTTTTCTTTTTTTTGTTTTGTTTGTGATAAGCAAACATTGTAAAAACATTTCCAAGTGGAGTATGAGCCTTAGGACAGGCTTGTTTCGTCAGGTGACAACGGTGAAGTCACGAAACATGAGTACCATAATGTAACGGCATATTCAGGCTATTATGCAGACAAGACCATTATATTAAGATGTGGCGAAGAAAGAAAATTTCCCACGAATTCAAGACGATTAAGCGTGATTGAATACTGCGAGCTAAATTGCATAACAAAAATACAAGATAGCTATCAATTCCTGATAGCTCAAGAATAGCCGGGCGTGGCGAGTCCTGGCCATTTTATCATACCACTCCTCCTCCATCGTGATTGTGGTATTAGCCCATAAGAACAGCAAAAGAACGAATCGGAAATCAAAGAGGTACGTAATATAATAGGCCACGCTCGGCGTTGGTTACGTTGTCACTAGACTGCATCCACCAACATTCAATCACTGGTGTCCTCTCCTGCTTGAAGCACGCTTACGCCATTGCGTTCCGAACCGAAACGCGTAATCAATCGCTCTTCATTACAGGGCAAAGCATCCCAGCAGGGCTACTTTGCCCTGTAATGGTACCAATTAGCCCAGCTGAATCCACGGTCCCCACCAGCTTCGGTTATATTACGCAGCTGCACGAAGCCCCGGGAATCTGGATTTCCTTCAGTCCCCGGACATCTCCAAAGCCGGGGTCACACTGCTTATACCTCATACAAAAGAGTCAGTCTGCTGAACACGAGTCACCGCAATGTCCCTGGTTCGAATGCCACGTGCCCAAGCTTTCTCCCTGAACGCATTGCCATGCGGCATTCGAAGCACGGATCTCGCGATGACTCGCGTTCGAATCCGTTTGCAGACTGTACTTTTGTATGATGTATACAGAACTGTGACCTTGGCTTAAAGATGCTGGCCGACGCAAGACGCAGGGTCCGGCGTCGTCCCCTGCACGTGTTCCGCCGGCGGAGCGACGCATTCTAACAGGTCTTCGTAGTCCTTCGGAGAAAGTATCGACCGGTCCGGGTTTAAATATAGCGCGCCGCTTTGTCCTGCCAGCCCCTTCGCGCCACCTCTTTTTCCTTTCTTTTCCTTCGTGACGGAGCCGCGTGCAACTAACGCACGTACGCTAGTGACGAGACGACACTAATTCGTTCCAGAGTCAGACATTCGACACGGTGCTCGAACCGTGAGGCGTAGCGGAGGCAGTTGCGCCGACCCGTTTTATCGTGTGGGCGCAGGTGGGCGAGGCTGACCGGTAAAACTCTCGGCTTAACGGCGGAGAAATTATAAAGCCTGGTTCGCGCACTCGCGCTTACGTGCGATCGACTGCGCCGCAACCGCTTATGTAAAAGACCTCGTAACGCTACCTTTAAAAATGTTCGTAATTTGAACTTTGAAGATTTGGTTAATAAGTGCTGGCTGCGTGCAATCATAATTAGACATCTTTAAAGTGAAAAATGTGAAGTTTACACTTCCTTCGCATATGGCTGCTGAGCTCAAGTGTCCCTACAAGTAGCCATTATCATGAATCCATCATTTTCAATTGACTGCCAAACATGTCCTGTCGAAAACATCACATAACTTCGTTTCCTAACGCTCTGACGCACTCTGTACAAAAATAAAAAAGCGCCTTAATATTTTCCAACTGCATGCAAAAACAGGACAAAAAAAGTTTCGAATTCATTTTTTTTTCTTCAAAACTGCGTCAACAGTGGCACCCCATCAGGCAGAGCATCAGATTGCGGTGAAGTTGCGACTGGCCGCCGCCGACACAATTCCCGTAAACCTTAAGCTCGTCCCGCGGTCTCGCTTACGGCACCGCCTCGACAATCCCTCTGTAAAACTTCGAAAAGGAGGGGCGAGAGCCGGGTCGCCATTCCGAATGGGCTCAAGCAGACTCTCCCGCCCGTTGTCGTAAAAAGCTTTCTCGTTCCCGCTGTAGACACGCATCCGTCTCAGTCTGACGGTCCCCATTTCTTTAGGAAAGCACGAACAAGCTTCGTATTGATCCGCACGAAGCTAGGAGAAAACAAAATAAAGAAAAAGAAAAAGGAGAGCCGCAGTAATGTCGCAAGAAAAAGGGCGTAATAGACACTCGAAACTGCACATCGTTTCACCTTACGATTTAGTGCTACGGACGCTACGAGCCATCCCAGCCAATCCTGCACGGTGAACGCACCACGTGACCGCGCGCTCTTCCCGAAAACCTCGCAGAGAGCAGGGAAGTATCTAAACACAAATATTTAAGTTACTGCGGTTAACCATATTTTCTGTAACTAAATACTTTTCCAAGTTACAACGGCACATCAATTGGACAGTTTTGGAGCCAGCGCTCTGTCCTATGTGTTCTCTCCTCTTCTTGTGCGCTGTTTTAATACGATGTTACATTTGCGTGTAACTTGTAACGTGGTTTAAGTATGCAGTTAACGTTCCGACATTATCAACACTGTCATCGCGTGGAGGCGCTGTTGTTCGTGGAACTTTTTCGCGAGACCTCGAGTACTTATAGCGTTTCAAACCGATCGATCAGGGTCACCTGGTTTACGGGCCGTGTTTTGCAATAGACGAGTTTTGCAATCGCCTCCGGCTCTCTTTTCGCTTTCTCCTCTCCCCGCGGCAACGCTACGCATTCGCGCACCTGAGACCTATCTGCGAAGAAGTACGTCCGCCATCATTAAATTGAAACTGTAAGCGCTCTCCGTGGTTTGAATTGAACCTCTGAAATCTGGGCTTCCCGGAGATTATCAGTCATGAGGTCTACGCTACGGCCTTTATTAAACCTGTTGTAAGTATATACCGAGTAAAATACCACGAGACTAAAGAAATACATTTTTTGGAGAACTGGACGGCCCGTCGGTAATCCCGTCGCCTGTATGCCCATTCTTCGTGCAGTGTTTTCCAAGTAACTGCTATGCAACTGCGTTAGAAATCTTTTTGCTAACTGTTACTTTAACCAGTTACTATCGTAAACATGTAACTGTCCCTACAGCTCAATCATATTTCAACTTACGTAAACGTAACTTAATTAATTTTAACGAGTGACTTTTGGTGCTTTCGTCACCACGTGACACTCACTTTAGACTGGATAGACTTAGACAGAGCCGCGTATAGAGAGGGATTGATCAATGGGAAAAGCGGGCAGAGCCAGGGCGTGTACCAGACGCAGAGAGAAAGCTTAGCATGCTCTCTTGGCCAACCAGAAGCCGGAAAGAATCCCCCAGTCGGTGGTGGCGGGAAACAGTTTTATTAACAGCGCCAGGGTTAAATGTAGTAACTCTTCATGGTTGAGAATAGGGTGCACACGATGTTTCGATTCTGATCATGCAAAAGGTTGTAACAAGCGAATGTGCTGCTCGAACTCTGTTTTGCTCGGGCAGATTTCCGGCCTTCGGCGCCTAGCGTACGGATTGTGTCGATCGTTCCGCTAGGCGCGCTCTTCCAGCATGATTTTGGACGACCGTGATTGAAACGTCACGTGCACCATATTTTCAACCAGCTTGAATAACTCCGACGCACTTATTAATTTTGTTTCTCGCGACCATCAGCCAGGGTGATATTTCTGGCTTCTTGTTGGCGACATTCGGAATTTGTGAACGTGCCCTGTGCCCTGAAAGATGCCCAGCGAGCTTTCGGCCCATGGCGCCTCCTCGTTTACCTATTATACTTTCCAATGAATGGCCGAAATCTCTGGACTTGGATGGCTCGTATAGCGACCCCTGTTGGTGAAACGGAGCATTGATCGTCCACAATGTCGGACGGAAATTTTTCTGTAGAACTTTTTTACAGCGGAGCTGTTAAGGGCTAGTTCCCCAGTTTTTATGTCCGTGGACAAATAAATCTCGACACAACCCTCTGGACAGCTACCGCCATCTATGAGCGACGGCGGCAGCCATGACGACCGGCTTGCCTGTTGTCTGGTTGCCGCCGTCGCTCATAGATGGCGGCACATAGTACAGCTCCGCTGCTCATCCTTCTTCAGCATAGTGGAAAGGCTGAACGTTTTTTTCCCCCTTTTTTTGTATTTTGTAGTTAAGATGTTTTTCCCCCGGAAAATCCTACTCTGGTTTTATCTACAGTTTTACTCCCCGGAAAAATCTACTTTGGTTTTGTGTTGCGCAAATCAATTTGAAATGATGTCCTTTATTTTGGGAATGCTGAACCGTGGATCATTGTTCGCGTCTTACGTAATTTCTGGGATTGCCGAGCGATCAAAAGCGTATACTCGCGTCGGCAGATCGCAAAATTTTTAGAGCTTCACGGATGAAGCCTACTTTAAGGGAGCGAGTCCGTTCGGGTGGATGACGTTCTTGAAGAGAGTAAAACTGGTAATGGGCGAGAGTGATTCTTGGGGAAGCCATCAGAATATGTCATAACCGAGCGAAATATCTGGTGCGCTTTAACCACTTGGACGAACAAGCTGGAACCTTCCTATGCTCACCGATTTACAAACATCAATTTAGAGAAGGGAACATATATGATCGTTGCGTAATTTCGCGCTAAAGAGAGGATGGCGCGGGATCGTTTGCACGTACAGCTGCAGTTTAGTAAACTATAAGCTATCCGAGTGCAAGAATACTTCGCGATGAAGATGTGAAAGGTGCCTAATCCTGTTTAGCTAGTAGAAAAACAAAATGCAGTCATAAGTTTAATAATAAAAAAGGTGTTACTGGTATTTTTGGAAGCCAAATAACATTTGGGAGATACGGCATAACATACGATAAATTTATTAATAAACCATAAATCAAATAAAATTTTAAAAATGTCTGTGATTGAAAAAATAGGCGAATTTAAAGAATGACGTTCGTGTCTGCCTTAAACGGATACTACAACGAAGGCGTCACTTTTTTATCTATATGTGTTCAATGGAGAAGTATGACATCGAACACAGCAATATCTTGTTTAAAAAGTCACAAAAAAGAATTTTAAGACGAATTAAACGACTAGCAAAAAGCACCTGGTGGATATCGCTAACGCCTCGTTTGTAATGCCCGTTCTAGGAACCTTGACAGCTAGTGACGGTGAGTGTCTTGCCTCCGGCCCCGACGAGAAAAGAGGGGAAGCAGGAACTCCCTCTTCCCGAGAATCCCTTTGTGTGTCCCAGAAGTCACGGGAGCATCTCGCTAAGGCCGATAGTCGCATTACAGCCGAGAGTGCGTTAAGGCCGACAGGGGCGAAAGGGCCGGGGGTGACTTTGAGGCCGAATATGGCATAGCGGCCGAGAACTGCATTAAGGCCGATAGTCTCTGAATGAGCTGGCGTGGCCGCCTTCTCGGGGTCGCGTTGTAGTTGACGACTTTAGTTGCCACCAAATAAGATAGAAGGCGCCACATTGAGCATGGCGGATGGAAAATAACATATTTTCAGTCTCGTCAATCGCCATGGTCCCTTCTCAGATTACAATTATTGGCGCTCCGAATAATGTAAACTACTTAATTTTCGAGAGGACCTAATTTTCGCCAATCGCCTCCAATTCGCGAAATATAGGTCCAGCGAACAATTCCGTTAAAATGTAAACACATTAGAATCTATATTGAGATCTTACCGCGTCGCGAAAATTAAAAACCCGCAAATTATTCCAAAACTCCAGCTTTGACCTAATCGAGAAAAATAAGTCGTTTACACTATTCTGCGGGAAAGTAAACTTATGACATTTTTAAGAGTGTATCTGTCGGTGACTGCAAATGCTGCGGTTTTGGCGTTGTTTTCACTCTCTTCACGGCCGACAACCAGTCGGTACGCCTGGCCTAGCCTATCCGAATTTTTCATTTATTTATTTGCTTATCTGCGCTTTATCATTTCTTTTTCGTTTGATCAGTAGTTCCTTCATCTGCATATTTGGATTATGTACACACACGCACACGTATTTCCAAGTAAAGTCTATGAATTTAGGCGCCTTTTTGGTACAACATTCCTATATTTTGATCATCGGCTTTTTAGGAGTTCAGTGAAACATTCATTGTGTCTTTTTCAATTTTCAGCACTTTAACTAAATTAGTTATGTCTCTGATTCTACCGGCAGCTACGAAAACGATAAGCGAGGATGATTTTAAAATTTCATTTTCAATCCTTTTTACAGCGAAACGTTGAAGAAAACACATACTAAGGAAATATAAAAAACCAATGGGCCATCAGAATGTCAGAAAATGACAATTAACTCACCGCCGGAGTGCATTCTTGCCTTGAAGAAGTGTCACGTGCTTCGTTCCGTCTCTTTAATTGGCTCACGAGGGCATAGCCTTCGCCCTTTGCTAAAAAATGTTGTCACGGAGTGTAGCAATAAAGAAAAGCTAGTCGAAACGGTCAAAGCGCTACATGTTTAAATAATCGTAAAGGATGAAGCAATAAAACCAAAACCGCAGTATTTGCCGTCGCCGAGAAATACAATGTGCTCTGACAAATAAAATAAATATGTGGTGACATCTATCTTATTTGATGTCAACTAAAGTCATCAACCACAACACGACCTCCGAGAAGGCGGCCACACTAGCCCATTCAGAGACTATCGGCCTTAATGCAGTCCTCGGCCGTTATGCCCTATTCGGCCTCAAAGCTGCACCCGGCCCTTCCGCTCCTCTCGGCCGTAATGCATTCTCGGCCGTAATGCGACTATCGGCCGAAATGACAGTGACCCAGAAGTCGCTATGGTCCCCCTACAAGATTATAGAAGATTAACCCGCTACTCAAATTTCGTATAAACGGAGCCGCTTCGGTGGCCGGAGCGACTAGGCCATTCTCTCGACGTCAGCCGCGCCGTAGCTTTGTTCGTCCCGAGACGAACTACGTCACGATTGCGTTGGATGTCACATGCTATCCGCTGGCTGTTCTCCGGGCGCTTGTCAGAGTGGGCCGTTTATACACCAACTCATGTTTGCAAACAAACCGGAGTGCCCCTAGCGGACGCCACCGGCGCCGCGCATGCGCTATTGGGGTGTGGGCAAGAAGCACGCCGTCGCCCATACACATACCATTGGAATGGGATGTTGTCGGCGTCAGTGTGAGTCCCCTGCCCTTTTTCGCGTTAGAATTGTTGATTCTACGTCTTCCTGGCAATGTCTGACTACTTGAGCGGCCTCAGCGAAAATACCGAGGCTCATTACACCACGAAACTCGGCGTGAAGGATGTAACATGCGGCGATTCATTCCGCGTGGACGCCACAGAATGGACGCTAAAGCCTGATTCACATGGTGAGGTTCTGCTCGCTATTTTCAGTCATGACGTCGCTCGGCCTGCAAAAGCCTGAACCGTAGCTGAAATGTCGACGTCGATACTGAAAATCGCAAGCAGAATCGGACCGAGTGAATGAGGCGTAACAAGTCGGTGATGGCCACTGGCAACAATCATCAACATCTCCTTATATCTACTGTTTACACCGAGCCTACTTACCCGAAGCAACCTTCAAACTAAGACGTCTTTTGAGGTCTGTACTTTTTATCGCAATAATTGGGTCAACGTTTGGTCTACGGGCCGCTGTCGTTTGAACGAGCAGACGACAAGCAGAAACGTTTGAGAGAGCAGACGACAGCTCGAGCGATGAGGCAGCCGTTTGAACGTGATGACGCACTCAACGTAGCCCGCAGGTGGTCCGTGCACCTTGACGGTTTTCCCGCGTTCATGTTGGAACAAAACAAATCTGAGGACCACAAGTATCCGTGAATTCAATCCAAAGTGCTTCCCGCCCAAGCAATCATGGTCCGACGGCGTCTGTTTTTCCTTTTTCACGGCCCCTGTTCACGTTCTCGGACGAACCGAGCAGGCAGAAAACGCATGAAAACTGACCTACAAACCTTTCCCGACTCTTTTGGTAAAGCCCCAGTCGCGGCGTTTTGACGAGAAGGCAGGTTTTTGTCCGATTTCTTCTTTCAAAGTAACACAGGAATGGACGTTCCCCATGGCGGCTTCCGCCCACAGCCCCAGACCGGAAGTGCGCCCGACGCGCCACCACCGCGCCGTGACGTAACAGAGATGAGTTCGTGTATAACGAAAAATACAGCCACCAATCTCAAAATACAAACGTGCGATTGACATTTACGGATATTGTGGATAATATTCAACCTACTTTTGATCACGACGGGTTTATTTCAAATTTCGGTGAAGTATCCCTTTAAAGGGGGTACTGAGAGGTCAAAATTATATTTTTCTTTTTATTATCCGAAGTGATTGAAAACGATACCTGGGCATTGCCTTCAAAATTTAGAACTTAGAAATTCAGTGTTTATGAAATAAAAAAAAAGTAAAAACAAATTCTAAAAGCCGATTGTGAAGTTTTCGCTCGATCCGCGCCAGTGCAGTGACGTCAAAGATTGAGTCGTCCTGCGACTGGAATTTCTCTCACGCCATCGAACCGTCCCGACCCGAAGTGTCGTGTTCGCCATCGCCCCGTGGTCAGCCGCTCTTTTCCGTGCCTGCCGCCTATCGCTGTAGAGCTGACGACGCTTCACTTTCGAGTTTGAAGTTCATTCAGGGCCCTTTCAGCGATCTCAAATTCTTCGAAACAGTGTGAGGTCAAAGAGAACGCGCAGTGGACTTTTGTCAGTGACGTGAGAGGCCACGTCGCGGCGGTTCTGCGTGAAAGACTGCCCCGGCGGAGTCGCAACCGAAACTACGGTACACACGACACCAAACCCAGTTGGTTTGATCGTTCGACGATGTCCTTTTCAAACTCTGAGAGGCCGTCTGGTAACTAAGAGAGACAACTTCGTCCAATTCCCCTACTCACCGAACATCCTCAGTGCTACATGTGCCAGAGACGCCATGTCTTCCGAGGGAGGACAAAAGCCAGGGGCGGGACGAAGGGACATCGCCGCCTGCTGCGATTGGTCAGCGCCACGCCGGTGACCAATCGCAGCAGGCGGCGATAGTCCTGGTCCCTTCGTTCCACCGTCTTGCATAACCCTCCAGCAGGCGACATCACGCCGGACTCCGATATCCGGTGTTTAAAAAAGAACGGCCGTAATGCGTTCGCAATTGTGTTAAAAAACGTGTTTTACAAATGTCGTTATTAAATATCATAGAAATGTCGCTTACAAAGCTTCTAAATTTCATAATCGATCACATCACAAAAAAAAAAATGCGAGAACGTAAAAAAAAGAGAAAAACGCAAAAATAAAAAAACGCGCCCGCGCGTGGGAGGTCTTTTTTTTCCATTGTGGTAGTGTTTTGCGTGTCTATGACGACAACTTGCATCTTTTCAGACACAAAAGAAAAAAAACGACCTTTGGGTTGTCGTGCCCCTTTAAGATAGAACAAAAAAACAGCAACATTTTACGTTTGTCGAGTAGTTAGTTACACAGGATGTTGACACGATGCTAAGCTCATGACGTCCACTGCGATCTTTTCACAACAAAAAGGTCAACTCTGCAGCCAGCAGTCCCGCAAAGGGACACCACAATGACTTTGCATCACAGCACCCGATCCGTCACACACATTGTCCCAAAGAGGAAAATGAACGAGTGCTTCTTGAAAATGCGCGTCCCCTAGATCCCGCGGTAGATTCACAGCACAACGCAACAGCCGTTCCGTCCCAACGGTTGCGCCACCGTCTCGCCAGAGCGCGTTGCAAGCGCTTCAAAAGTATAGTGTGCCCAGATTTCCGACAGTGCAACCAACTCCATCGACTGGGGTACCGCGATGAATGAGCCGCGTTTGCAATACAATGTGCGACGACGCGGCGAAAACGGCGATCGTCCGCAAGCGTCTCCGCACCTCGCTCTCCGCTCGCTATCCTTCTCGCCTCTCAGCAGCGCGCAGTGCACCCACCTTGCGCAGGTGACGTCCGCAGGTAATTTGCAAACGCTCTCCGTGGTTCGAGTTGCCGCGTCTCTTCAACACGGGCTCTCTATTAAAGTACGCCGACCGCCGCGCCGCCCTCGGCACCAGTGGCAAGCGGCGGAACCTGACCAGCGAAGCGAGATCGTCTGCAAGCGGGAGTCGCACGGCAGTCGGCCAAAGCGAAAGCGGACGCGCCGAGTGTCGGATCGAACGCCGGTTGCATCTCCGCACGGATACGCACCCCAGTTCTTTTCTTTCTTTTCTGTATTCGAATCTTCGTTGCATTATTTTTTTCCATTCATTCATTTCACATCGTTCCGTGCATTCACTTTCTTTGTTTTCTTTGCTTCGGTGCCATCAGCGTTTGAGTGATCCGGGACTCTCTGCTGCGAAGGGATGCCTCGCACTTGTTGGATCTAGGCCAGCGTTGGACGGAACGGCAGTTCTACGGGACAGTTTTGCCAAAGAGTTTGCCAAGATGTCTGCGAGGATTCGAACCCTCGAGCAGCATTTGTTGCTCCACTCGACGGCGAGTTGAAGGCAAAGTGCTGGTGAAGGAGGGTGAACGAGCGGCCAGAGCTTCAAGTCGTCCGGTAATGTGCCATCTCGTCGCCAAACGGATACCAGGAGGAGGATACAAGCCAGAGTTTAAGTAAGTATAGTCATCAGTATCCTATATTTCGTGTTTTCTTTTTAATCATTCCCCCAAGCAGCATGCAGAACATCCAAGTAACCCGCAGGGCACTCTCAGTCTCACTTCAGTTTTGGCAGCGGTTTTTAGATAACTTTAGTCTATATGGTGCGCTGCTTGTAGGAGTAATGAACGATTATATTAGACACAGCACTAGGGGTTTGTAATGGCCAAGTATTGTTTATCTTACTTTACAGCTTCTGAATATTACCCCTGTCCGTTCGGCAATCTGTAGTACACTAGGACACACTTATATCCCACTTCACTTGATACGATCATTGAAAATAATGTATTTTTGAAGAACAAAAGACATTCGAGCGTAAGCTCTAATGTCTGCCATGTACTACTAATAATAAAACAATTTTTAACTGCAGTGTACCATATGCACGAGAAACGTCTGGTGCATTTCTAGAGTATTAGTGGCTATCCGGAGAAACCTCAAGCTCTCAATACTGATTTTGAAACAGATATTTGATAGGCATACGGGAATAGTGGCTTCAAATAACACGCAGCCACTTCTAGCCTGCACCCAAAAGGAGAAAGTTGGAATGAAATACGTTGACTCTCTTTGACGTGTGAACGATTGTAATGACCTATTCTTTATTTGAGCACCTCTAATAGTTTCGAGATATAATACCCTATAATACCATAGAAAACAAAACATAAACAACTTAACCCGGATATATTCTTGAGAAAACACTAATCAAGACCTATTTACAAAAACCAACCCACACTGCTTTAAATTACAGAAGGCTATCTATTTGGAGGGAAAGAGAAATACCTAAAATATATTTGCAAAGAAGAAAGTAGAGAAATAATGCATCTGACAATTTTAACGATTTTAACGAGCGTGCTGACGTCCTTCTTACGGAAATTAAAATAAAGCTTAAAAGGGAAGCCACAGCGGACATGTACGGGCATGTTCATGTCTATAGTGAGATCCTTTCTGTGTTATTGTGCTTTGCTTTTATTTTCATATAAAAGCGAAGCGCCTCACGTTTTAAGGCGGGGAGAATGCGATATACCATTTACTGAAAAGTAAAAAACAGAAACAAAAACAAGTTGTAGCCGAGAGACCTCCGACCAAAAGTAATTAAGCCCGCTGTCGTGTTCAATCATTGTCTCCTGCACGCTTTAAAAATCGAAATTAGATTACACGACAAAACTGACCCACCAAGACACGAGCAGGCAAATCGCGGGGGTGCTTTAATTTGGCTAAAAGCCTTCGGTCGCGGTCTCGAAGATGCATTGCGTGTTTGCGCATTCCGCGTGTCACAAGAGCCCCTAATCAAATTGGCGTCCGCGCAAGGACCTTTTTCTGGGGCCGCTTATTTCATCCGGCGGTTCTCTACCTTTCGAGCACCGGGCCGCGACAAGCTGAAAATCTTATGGCGCTCAAAGGTCGCACCGCCAGGAATTGTCTCTATGCGGGCCTCTATTCGCGAACATATACGCTCATTCACTTCAGAGGCGCAAAGAATCGTCGGAAAACTGGCCTTATGTACGGAGCAGCTGCTAGGGTTCATGACGTAAAGAAAAGCAAATGAGCATAAGATGAAGATCAAGACGTTCTCGCACCATGCTCTCGTCGTAGGTAGCTCGAGAAAAGCGGAGCGCGGCGAGCGCCGAGTATTGAGATGAAAGGAAACCTTTCTTTCCTTACGCAAAGTTAAAGGCGGAGAAAAAAAAAGAGCGTATCGACTCGACAATGTTTTATCCCGCGTACAGATGGCAGGATGGGGAAACGCGAGCATATATATACCACATAAGAATAATACATAAGCAATAAATTACAAAAAGAACATATTAGAGCGCAAAAATACTTCCGAGGAAGTACAATATGCACTAATATTTAAAGTTTAAAAATCACAATACAAAAAAGCAACTAAAAAGCAAACACAGACTACACCTTGACAAAAAAGTGGAAGCACGGAAGACTCAAAACAGAAATTAAAAAGCAAGCAAAGCCTAATAAAAGCTGAAAGAAAAACAAAAGCTTAATAAAGGCAGGCGTGGTGGATGTCGTGCATCTCATTATCGGTTCGCAGCCTATCGAATCGCGGCATCAGTCGATAAGAACGCCAAACAACCAATCACACGGAGTAAGGAGCTAAAGGCCGACGACCAGTTTGCGCTTTTCACTTTTTTTCTCGCTTCGTCCTCTCTCTTTCCCCCTCGTTCCCTACCCTAAGCCCTGCTCCGCTAAGCCCACGGCGGCTAAACCATACACTCAAACTAAAAAAAAATGTGATTACGATACAAAAGTGCAAACCCAAAATAATTCACAAGCGGGTCTTGCAGGTTTTTAGTGAGCGTGCCGTGCACTCCTATACACCAGCTCACGTATACAAACAAACTGAAGCGTCCCTAGTGGCTCGTCACCTGCGCCGCGCATGCGCGAGGGAGTGTGTTCAAGAAGCGCCGCATCCCGCGTCAACAAACCATTGAAATGTCGCGTTGTCGGCGTGAGTCCCCGTGCTCTTTTTCGCGTTGGAATTGTTGACTCTACGTCTCCTTAGCAATGTCTTACCGCTTTAGTGGCCTCAGAAAAATTAATAATACTCGTTACACCACGAACTTGGCGTAAATAATGTGAGCTGCGGAGATTCATTCGCATGAACTTCGCAGAATGGACGCTAATAGAACGACGAGATTCTGCTCGCTACATTTTGAGTCGCGACGTCGCTCGGGCCATAAAAGCTTAGACGGTAGCTGCGATGCTGGACGTTGATACTGAAAATCGCAAACAGAATCGGACAAAGTAAATCTGGCATACCAAGTCGGTCATGGCCACTCGTATACAATAATCAACATATCCTTGTTTCTACTGTTTACACCGACCTTACTTACCCAAACAAACTTCAAGCTTAAAAGTTTTTGGAGGCCTGCACTTACTTCTTATCGCAATCACTGGGTCAACGTTTGGTCTACGGGCCGCAGTCGTTTGAACGAGTAGACGGCAACAGACATACAAGTTTGAAAGAGTAGACGACAGTTCGAAGGATCAGGCGGCCGTTTGAGCTTGAAGACGCACTGAGCGCAGTCCCCGGGTCGTTCATTCAACTTAGCAGTTTTCCAACGTTCATGTTGTTACGAACAAAAAAAAAAGTTGACGACCAGAGGTATCCGTGAATTCAACCCAAAGTGGTTCCCACACAAGCAATCGTGGTCCGACGGCGTCTCGTTTTTCGTTTTCACGGCACCTATTCAAGTTCTCGGACGAACCGCAAGCAGGAGAAAACACATGAAATCTAATCTTCAAACATTCGCCGACTCATTTGCTGCAGTCCCAGTCGTGGCGTTTTGACAACAAGCCAGGTTTTTCTCGCGTTTCTTCCAAAACAACAAAGGAACGCGAGTCCCGCATGGGGACTTCCGCGCACAGCCCCTGCAGACCGGAAGTGCGCCAGACGCGCCACCACCGCGCCGTGACGTAACAGATGTTAGTTCGTCTACATCTTTACATGTTCCCCTTGGAGCATTCTTTACGGGAGGATGTTGGGGGTGGGGGTAGGGGGAAATGGGGAGTGGCTAAATACAATTCGGAAGCCTTTCTTTGTCTTTTAATGCATCACTTCCTTTTATCGATGAGATATCTACGATTTTGGAAAAGATCGTCTGTGCATGGGCAGCCCCACGCCGACGCTGGTTCGAAAGTTGTGAGTACAAGAACACGTGATTGCGTGTTCGAGCGAAATAACCCACGGCCTCCCGAGAAGGGACGGTTAGTTCATGCTTCCTAGATGCAGAGGCCTGTGAGTGATTTAGTTTGCTCACAGTATCCTCTGTACACATTGTGGCTTATCTGCAGCTTATCTTTCGCCCCGAAGTTTGTACAATGATGCATCTTTACTGTTCCTTCCCTGTGGCCCTGAAAATGTTCGTATCAATGCATTCCGATCCAAGCTTTCAACAAAAAAAACGCAATTATTTCGAAAAAAAAAAGCAGTGTCGATTTACGTTGAATAAAAGGTTGCGCTGCAAAGAAGCACCCAGCGAAGACGTTCACGGAGTGCGAGAAACAAACTTGGTTTTCGTTTCCTGGTCCTGCAAGGTTCCTTCGCTAATTCTCCGGCGCACAGATTGTGACGTGTCCATTGTGGGGGCACCGTCTCTGCTGACTTATCTCCATTCACGTGCTCACACAATGAACCACCCCACGATCCGAAAGGCATGCGCGGAGAGAGAGAGAGAGGAGAGAACTTTATTGACTGAGGAAATGGGTCAAGGGGAATAGAGGTCATGGTGGTGGTGGTGGGCGAGGGGCCGAAGGCCCATCCCCTCCTGGACGTCTTCTCCTTTATTTAGGTTGGTGGTCCCGTGGTGGCGGTCGGCCGAGGCTTCCCGGCGACCTCTTCCGCCCTTTTGACCAGGCGGGCCTGTAGGTCCGGGTCGGGGCTGCGAAGCGAGACCTCCCACCTCTCCTCAGAAGGGATTTCGGGGAAGGGATCCTGAGGGCATGCCCAGATGATGTGGCCAGGTTGGCATGGGCGCCACATAAGGGGCACGCCGAAGTTGGATAAAGGCTGGGGTGGATATGGGTCATAGTGGCCGGGTTGTAGAAAACTCCCGTCTGGAGTTGGCGCCAGACGTGTGATTGTTCTAAACTAAGGGATTTGTCCGCCTGCGGATAGATTCTGCGGGAGAGGAGGTAGTAGGTGGTAATGTCATGATATCCGACCAAACGGTCCCGCGCGGACAGGGCTCCGTGGTAGAGATACAGGCTCGGCCCAGCCCGGATGGTAGGTCCTCGGGCTAGGTCATGGGCCGCCTCGTATCCTCAAGCCCAGAATGCGCAGGGGTCCAGATCAGCTGGACTTGAGATTGTGGGGGTTTCGCGCAAAATTTGGAGTGCCGTTGCGTATATGCGTCCGGCGGCAAAATTTTGGAAAGCGGTTTTAGAATCGGTAATGATTGTTGCGGGGGTAGGGTTAAGCTGTTAGGGCCAGCGCTGTCGCCGCTTCCTCCGCCGTTTCCGGGATGGGCGTCCGGACTGTGATCGAATCTAGCGGGTTGCTGTTGAGTTATTCGTGAACTGCGACTGCGGTGAATGCTTCGTAGTGTCTATTTTCCGCTGCATCTACGTACACAACTCGGCGGTCGTTTTTGTAATTCTTGTGTAGGGCGCGGCCTGTTGTTCCCTCCGATCGGTGTGGTGCGTAGGGTGGCTGGCGGGGGAGTGGTTTGGCTATAATGTGCGCGTAGATATCTAGGGGAATGGTTGTCGCGTCCTGATATAGGCTGTGGTGTCCTATTCTTAGATTTCGGAGAATGTGTCTTCCTGTGGGGGTGCGGGCGAGGCGTTCAGCTACAGCTGCGGAACGCGATAATGATCTAGTCATCCGCGTTCCGCCACTGCTGGCTTTGCGCCTGCTTCACGAGTGGTAACTTTGGCGCGCCCCCGAGTTTCCCACGAGCTTCAAGTCGTTCTAAAAGGAGTTGATTCAGTGGTTTTCGATGACGCTCTCTAAGTTTCCAATTGGAACCATATGTTTATTTCCAGTAATTAAAAGGTTAATTAACGAATTTTAATTAATTAGCCGACTTATCGCAACGATTAGCCACCCACATAATGTACCCCTGGCCGTATAACTCACCTGCACAAACCGTATCAGTGCATCTTTTACGGATTTTTTAAAATAAATCTGTTCGAATTAAAAATGAACATCCGGTACATATATGCACAGGGTGTTTCTTTTTATTCTTTCAGATTTGTTTAAAAAAGCCGTGAAAGCTACACTTATGCGGTTTGTGCAGGTGAGTTATACGGCCAGGGGGACATAGTATAGGGAGATAGTCGCAACTATCAGTCGGCTAATTAAGTAAAATTTGTTAATTAACTTTTTAATTAGTGCAAATAGACATATAGTTCCAATTAGAAACTTGCTGAGCATCATCGAAAACCACTAAATCAACTCTTTTAGAAGGATATAACGCCGGGGCAGCATTTTACGGCGTTCTGTAAAAACGCTCCATTTGGACGTGTTTCTAGATTTCGGTTTCTTATCGGAGCGCATCTTTGCGCCCGCGGTCCTGCTCCCCGGTGGTCGCGGCGCGAAGCCACCTCCTCGCCTCCCTCGTAGAATGGAGGGAAGTAGGGCGCACGTGTGTTGCGCGTCTCAGCCACTGGGGAGCAGGACCGCGGGCGCGTAGATGCGCTCCGATAAGAAACCGAAATCTAGAAACGCGTCCAAATGGAGCGTTTTTACAGAACGCCGTAAAATGCTGCCCCGGCGTTATATCCTTCTAAAAAGAGTTGATTTAGTGGTTTTCGATGATGCTCAGCAAGTTTCTAATTGGAACTATATGTCTATTTGCACTAATTAAAAAGTTAATTAACAAATTTTACTTAATTAGCCGACTGATAGTTGCGACTATCTCCCTATACTATGTCCCCCTGGCCGTATAACTCACCTGCACAAACCGCATAAGTGTAGCTTTCACGGTTTTTTTAAACAAATCTGAAAGAATTAACAAAACAACCTGTATATATACTTCTCAGATTGTTCAGCCACGGTATATTGCAAAATCGGACTACCTCAAGAGAGGAGCGGGAAGAGGAGGAAAGGAGGGAGGAGGAGGACGACCACAGGACGACGGGAGGAGCACGGGGAGGGGAGAGGAAGCAGGAGGAGAGGGTGCGGATGAGGAGCAGGGGCATACCCTCCCCTCAGTACCCTTCTCCTCCTTCCTCCTCAAGAGCTGCGCTCTAGATCGGCGTTACAGGAAGTTGTAAACGTCATTTCTTTTTTTTTAGTTCCCTCTTTCTATCCTTCGCTTCAGTCGCTCCAAGACGTGAGAGGAGAAAACCCTCGCAAAATATAGGGTTTGGTCGTCCGCCTTTAACCAACGTCCTGCCTCGTGTTTCTGAAACTGACCGTTTCAGCGTTCACTGAGCTGCCAATGACAACAGGACGGCTTAACCGTGTTTCATACAAGCGAGCTCGTGTCCGGTTTTTTTCTGCTTTTTTGCGTTTATGCTGTCGTTCGAGGTGCTACCGCAATCAGCATAGTTTGTTGACAACCGTAAATCACATGATTGATTGGGAACGGACGGTACAGTTGGCAGAAGACAAAGGACAATAAAAGAATTACGCTAAACTTTAAAAAAAAAAAAAAACTGATGCGAGAAAGGCTAAAAAAAAAGCCGTCCTGTTTTAATTTACACTACAGTCAGAGGACCATCGCTGCGATACGTCACGGCGAAGTTATTGGTCATCGACGTCGCGTTCACGCACCCTGGAGTGCGCGAAAGAAAACGTCCGGAGCGTCGAACCATTTTTTTCCGTGTACTCTTTTTTTTTTCCAATGTTTTGGAGCGCGTGAATTCGCGTCACCCACCTACATCGACAGTGCTTCGACGGAATTTTGTTATAGACCTTCTCTTTAACGGCGCCGCCATCTTGAGAATTGCGGCGCCGACGACGCCGTCTAGCGGCTTAGAAAAGAAATACCGGCTAGTTTTGGCAGCACAGCTATCTAGGTAGGCAACGGTGTGGGTATGGGGGAACTTGGCTAGACTTGGCTATGGCGGGCTGCAATAACTTGGTTGGAGCTTGTCCGGTTGAATCCAGCTGTACTCACAGGCACATCACCTTGGCTCCTCGAGAAAACGAGGACGAAGACGGTGGGGTGTTTTGATTGAGTTTCCACAGCGAAGTATATATGAGCAGCTTTAAAGTAGTCTATGCAGGTAAGCTCGGCAGTTGACAGCTCCATTTTGAGTGGTGGCATGTAGACTTTTTCATACCTTTCACATACCTTGGGGCTTGCAGTGATAACCTAATTGAACCACCTGCACCTGGAACTAAAATCGGTCTTCTTGTCGTAGACGAAGTGGTAGTGAGCTTAAACGTGACGTTGAGTCTGATACGAATCTCTCGCGATTCAAGCTCGCAATCGACTGACTTCATACAATAAGGATTCTTGGGGAAAATGCAAAGCTCGATAACATTGCAGCCACACTCGCGCTGCAGCATCTTGCGCTCATGGCACACTTTCTGCTATTGTTCTTATGCTTCTTAAAATTATTTATCCATCCGGACGACCACGCAGTGGTAGCCAGACAGCCATCGATTTTTGAAAATTGCAGCACGGTAAAAAGGAGCACTCGGAACTAACTGATGTGACGACGTCCGCGTTTTAAGCCTTTTCGCCCATACCGCCTTGGCGGTGGCATACCCTGTGTCAGCGAGCAATCCAAAATGCACCAGGTCGAGGGTACGTCAGTTGCTGGCTGGTTTGAGGTTATGCGAAAAAGGTCTATAGGCTATTTCACCGCAATTTTTCCAGAGAGCGCGTGCAGCAGCGCAGCAAATACTACAAAAACCCCGAGTATACATACCTTGCACCTACGTCACATGATGACGTCGATCGTCGGTAACCAAGATGCTGGTGGTTGAATGGACGGCCATTTGCAGCGAGAGCCACGGTAAACTGGGGAGCGCTCGGCTGTAGCGATTGCTACGTATCCGGACGATCGTTTCGTCGGCATGCCCTGCGGCAGAGTAGCTGTCAAGTTAGTGAAAGTGCGAGTATAGCGGGGACGGAATGCGGCCGCGCATTACCGAGTTAGCGGGACGCATTTCACGGCGGGGAGCGACGGCACTTTGCTACCGTTGTTTACGTTCGTGCACTTCTTTGCATCGGCTTTTTGCCCGTTCGTGATGTAGATGCCTTTCGTTTCATCACGTCGTCTCCACGCTTCGAGCGCATCGTTCATGGCTCTCTGGCGAGTACGGGCGAGAGTGTTGCACCGCGAGCCCGGCCAGACGGCCATCGGTCGGCGGCGGCCCCCGCGACACGGTGACTTTTGCAAGTAACGAATATATGCAGGCAAGCGCATTAGGAAACATCATATTCTAAACCCCGAGACAAGGAGGGTTGTCTTCCCCGTCATTTTCTTTCTGTCGTCTAAGGGGATTAGATGATGACGGTAAAATTGTGTCGTTTATTAGTACTTCGCAAAATCATAACGATTTTACTACGAGCGGCTCATGAAGCCGCTCGTCAAGTTTTGGGGCGCGCAATACAGCTTTTTTGCCGACACGACAGCCCTTCGCGTCCAAAGTACGTCGGCGGCATATCGAAACTTCCTCCTCGTAGCGCAATCACACAAACGCCGAAAGATTTTGCACGTACTGGCTGAAACGTCATAATGGTAAGCTCTGCACGTTTTTTTTTGTTTTTTTTCAGGTTGGCACGTAAAAATATTAGGTACCTTTCTTGAAAAAATGATGCATGTCAGCGCATGTCTCCGGTTAGTTAGAGGCATCCAACGCTCTGGTAAGCGCATCCGCGCTGTGTGAAGTCAACCACCAGAGTAATGCGGTGCCCGCCCTTCCCCCATGTGACGTAACTTGCAAGACATGTATAAAACAGGCCATTTAACACTGCGGCGTAGCTCTGCGGCAACGCCTCCGCTTCGCACGCAGCGGACCCGGGTTCCATTTCCACGGGCGGCGGGCGATCTTTTTCAATGATTCGGCAACATCCACGACGCGTACACCCTACGCCCATATTACGCCAACTACAACATCAACAACGACAACAGTTACAACTACAACGCCAACAGCGGACTCATTTCCAGTGGTGGGAAAAGTCTATAACAGCTATCGCTCTGAAACGAAATGGGCTCTCAGTGTTAGAAACGGGAACCACGAGACCAGTTGTTAATGTAACTGTAAGCATAAACGTTAAAGAAAAGTTTTCTTTTCAATAAATATATTCCTTAATGAATATAAAAATCAGTGTTCACATAGTTTGGTTGCATTCTGCAACCATGTACGACTTTATGTATTCGCGGCAAAATAAGTTCGCATGTGGAATCGCCGGGCTTTTATTAGAACTCCAATAAAACTCAATATTAGATAACTTAGCCAATCACTTGTTTATTCATATGTCCGCGCCCTGAATGGCGCGGTAACATATAGCACAAGCTAAATATAAAAGCGTGCTTGAAACTTTTTTAGTTCAATCGACTGCTCGGTGAAAAGTCCTCGCACACTCTGTTATGATTTGTGCTGTGTGGGCAATGCAATTTTGTATGTTTTAAAAATTATACTCTCGCGGCGTGTCAGTTTTCAACGCGATTGACCTGAAAAAAAAAAGAAAAAACAGTACCGTGTATGCGTACCGCTGATTTTGTAAAACCAAAAACGCGATAGATATTGTCATTTTACATTTCTCAATCGAATCGGGACGAATCAGAGAACCCGAGATGCCCACCACTTATGCTTGTCCCCTCAAAACGATCGGCGCCATTTCATTTCGGGGTCAATCACCGGCTCGGTCAAGGCAGTTCGACCGATCTCCTCGCCATGCCGACCTCCGTCCCCGGGAGGGTCATTTCCGTCTGCTCGCTCGCGTAATGACCCGAGATGCCGGCCATTATCCCCGTTGGCGGAGGAAGGGAGTCTATAGGAAGAAGGCGACCTTTCCCCTACGCTCGCCGGTTATAACCGATAACTCTACATTCGATTCATAAATGGCGTCACATGTTGATCACCTAAAAAAAGCGCCAAAAACAAACTCAGGAATGAGACAAGGTGCACAATAGAGGGCGCCCTGCATCGTCAACCTTCTCTCATCCTTGCGTATTTTGGCGTTTTTTTTTAGGTGATCGTTAACCGATTGGTCTGAATTGCCGTTTTAATCCAGTCGCATGTTGGCCAAACAATCGCGCAGCGTAATCGCCCCGCCTAACGGACACCGCTGCAAGGTCATAACTACGAGACCGCGAGGAGGGATTAAGAGTGTCGAGTACGTTGAGTTGTGCAACGGTCTGGTGCCTGGAATACGTCTCCGATTGGTGTGTTTAGAGTGACCTTAAAAAAATTGCTACCTCGATTTCTGCCTGATGACATCACAGAAGTGTCCTGCTGTCGCCGGACCGCGATCCTTGTTACCGATTGGAAGAAGTAAGGAAAGAAGCGAGAAACGGGTTTTCGCTACTTTTCGATCGATGTAACGAGTAACGGTTTCTAGTTACTTCAGGAGGGGCAACGTGTACAAGATAAGTACGCATGCCTATAGTTCTCCTCCCAGCTGGCGCCTGTAAGTTGCGCAACGAGAAAACGCTAGATAGACAATAAAAATATGCTCAAGATAGAGTGCAAAAACGGTGATCCAATCCCCGAACAAACGCGTTAAAAAAGCGAAAAATTATTTACGACAAATATTGGAAGCGGCTACAGCTTTATTAAAACGACACATTCAGGGTAACGTGAAAATAAGGTGCGAATTTCAAATTGACGTTACGCGTTCCTATTGAATCGCAGTAACGACTAACGTTACTGGGTTACTTTGAGTGAGCAATGACTAACATGTAGATGTCTGGAGGGTGGTAGTTGAACCTCCGGAACGATCGCGCCCATGTTCATTCCTGTGACGTAGGACTCAGTAAACGTCGGGGGCAAAACAAAACAGAGACATATCTAGAAAATACGCTGCAGGAGCGAAAAATATTAGGGGCCACGATACTGCAACGCGACCAACGGCAATAGCGCACCTAAGACTCCACCGACGCGCAGAAAACACGTGCGTCTTTGTTGTTCGGACAGACGATATGTCCGGCAGTAATTACATTCCCGTCTTCCCCTTTCCTTTGTACCTTTTCATTTGCTTTCTTACTCTATGGATGTATTTGTATACAAGTTCCCCCAACAAAAGCCCAGTTTCCGGCGCCATCCTTCATTTTCAACGCTGTCGGGCGGAACAGCGTGCCGTTTCCCATTCTTCGATCGAAAGCTCGTTTTTTCGCTAGCACCCGATTCTCTCCTAAGTCGCGCGTCTGTCTGCGTGCGACGGGCCGGAGTTCGTTAACCTTATTCGGACTTCTGAAGTCCTACCGGAAGCCCCCGAAAAACGCACGAACGGAAATTAACTCTTTTGAGTGCCGCATTTTGTCTCCCGCGCCGAACACAAATTTGATTTCAGTAAAAAGTTGCGTGCTTTGGGAGGCTTATTTATTTATTAAAAACCCATTGTTCTATCGCGAAAAAAAAAGTTAAGCGATGTCAGCCCGCTTCAACCTCGGAAATGTTTCTTGTATTTCGACACACGATATACTGCTCACTGGGCTTGGGGCCAGCACATCCATCGTGCCATTACATCCATCGAGCAATTACGTCCAATTTAGTGTCATTACATCCATCGTGCCCGTACATCCATAGTGCCAGCACATCCATCGTGCCATTACATCCATTTTTGGCCAGTTCATCCAACGTGCCATTACATCCATCATGCCGTTACATCCATCGTGCCATTAAATCCACCACGCCATCACATCCATCGAGTAACTTCGTCCAAAAGCGTGTCATTACATCCATCGTGCCGTTACATCCATCGTGTCATCACATCCATCGTGCTGCTTCGTACAAAAACGCGCCATTACATCCATCAATCACGCAGGTTTATTTCTTCGTTTAACTATGCTGTAGAATAGTTCACATTATTTTGAAGAGTTATACGCTAAATTGAATGTACTAAAGCGAGTAAAGGGACCCTCTGTGCGCCATGCACTTTCTGCGGCCCTCGGCGTCTCCAAAGTCGAACACGCATCGTCGGCTCGTTGTGTGTTGTTTCCACACTGATCAGACATTTAGTTACTTCTTTTATCACCCTCAAAATTAACTAAATAATAATATTATTATAGAATTAGGACGGTACACAAAATCACACCTTTTATTTCGCTCGAGAAAAAAATTTGAATGTCTTATAGAATTTAATTGTGATACACTAACGTTCTGGGGCTTACCGTTTGTTTCCCGTGGCTCCCGAACCAATGCGGAGAGCAAGTCGTCTGCTTCATGCGCAGGGGTTGCGGTGACGTCAACGCCGAGCTCTGATTGGCTCTGATTGAAGGATAGTGGATAGACCTCAAAACAAGCTGCCTTGAGGTCTACCCACTATCCTTCATTCAGAACCAATCAGAGCTCGGCGTCCTGACGTCACCACAACCTCTGCAAAAGAAGCAGACGAACTTGCTCTCCGCATACGAATGTGAATAACGCAAAAAGCCCAATGGCGGCCATCTAGACTTTTATGGATGTACTAGCACGATGGATGTAATGGCACGCTAGGCGTCGTATCAGGAAGGATGAGCAATTACATCCATCGAGCAACTACGTCCATCGAGCAACTAGATCCAACGAGTAACTACATCCATCGAGCAGCTACATCCATACACATGTCAACACATCCAACGAGCTAGTACATCCACCGTGCCATTACATCCATCGATGGATGTAATGGCTCGGTGGATGTACTGGCTCGATGGATGTGTTAACACGTAATCTGCTCCCCGCCATCCTGTGACAACAAAAGAGACATACCGAAACAGAAGTCGCCCAAACAAACATTTTTACATGCGATCAAAAACCAAACAAAAAGGATACTACAATGAAAACTTTCTTTAGTCACTCACTCGTACATGGCACTACGCGCTATGCACAGCGCGCACTTGGGAGTAACGGGAATTGAAGCAAAGCTACAACCACACAAGAACGCCTGAGTGTATACCAGTGCCGTAGGCACCACCGAAAAAAAATAACGTGCTTGCAAATAAAAGGATCGCGTTACCAACCTACGTTATTTCAATACAAAAGAAACGCGTTACGGCCTGTGTTAAAGTAACGCACGTTACTTTTACGGTACTTTTTTATTAACTATAAACTGAAACGTTCATTTACTGTTTGTGGGTTAGGGGTATGCATAAGCACCATATTTAAAGAAACATTATGTCCATCCAGGAACCTAACTTAATTACACTTATCTCTTTCTACGGTCCTACCTAAACACTCACAAAGAAGAGCAAAGAAAATTGCAAAAACTATAAACATGTATAAGCTTGGCGCCTAATAAACACAAAGAAAACCTGAAGTGTAATTTTTTTTAAGTCTTGGGAAGAATAAGTAACGAGTAACGTAACTACGTTACTCGAAACAAATAACGCAAGAACGTTACCAGTTACCGTTCTGAAAAGTGTAACAAGTGCATTTCCGACGTTATCAAACAAACAAAAAAAAAGTAACGCGTTACCTCTAACACCTTACCGCCAGCCAAAACTGGATACCAACTCGACTACCTGACCCCACGCCACTGCGGCGCCTATCTGTCGCCATAACGCATGCGCAGAAGCTGCACTTCTCCAGGATGTGGTATGTGTGCGTACGTGCAGTGCTCACAACCTGGTGTGTGCAAACGCGGGTTCAGTTCCAAGCTACTAGTGGGGTGGAGAATACCCGACCGTGGCGCTCGAAGGGCTATCCATGCTCTGCGCATGCTCAAAATCGCAAACCTGAGCGTTTTCTGACGGGCTTAAAGGGGGTACTCCGGCGATGTTTTGAGCTACCCCAGCTAACTAGTCAGACACGTAGCCAGGATTTTGTTTCGGGGGGGGGGGGGGGCGCCCATGACAAAATGCTGTATCAGGGGAGAGGGGCGAGAGGAGGTCCCAGCAAAATGGAAGACTTACGGGGGGGGGGGGTGCGGGTCCATGGCCCCATCCCTCCCCCTGGCTACGTGCCTGTAACTACCGTATTTTTCCGGACTATAGTCCGCGGACTATACATAGATGTTTAAAGTTGAAATTTTAGGGCTGTGCGGACTATACGCGCGTGCGGCCTATAGAGGATTTTTTTTTAAATTTCGTTGGTTATGACGAGACGAGAGGGATTTCGTGAATAAAAAAGAGTATGTTAATGATGATTTATGTATATTGTAGGCTTCCTTTTTTTGTGAGCTAAGAAAGCCGACATACTTCACGTGTGTGCCGCGTATGAGAAGAATTCTCGTGTGAACTAAGCACCAGGTGCGGACTACGCACTGAGTGCGGACCATGCACCGAGGTAGCGGTGACTATGCACTGTGCGGCATATCTAAGCAAAAACTTTTATTTTTTTTTTTTCACTCCAAATTCTTGCCCTTGCGGACTATACACCGGCTGCGGACTATAGTCCGGAAAATATGGTAGTATATTTTCGGGATCGCCGGTCCTTTCCGGTATGCTATTTACTATAGCGAACCTCAGAATAGTTACCGTGAAATTGGAAAGTGAAAAGGATGCCAAGAAACCAACATTCAAATATCCGTGCGCTTTTCAGGGCCGTGACGTCAAGGGGTAAGGCAGGCTTGCAGGTCGAGTGGGCAGTCCAAAAAGTGAACTATGCCGAGCATTTGTTTTCGTGCTGTTCCGCGGGTGATAGTGCGAGCTTCCAAAGCATTCATTTGACACCGTGAAGCTCCTTGCAAGCAGTTGGGAACAAAGTCTACAGTTCAACAGGTAAATCCCTGCCTTCCGCTGACATCACTTTTTTACTGCTGCCAGTAGAGACTCACTTTGAAGAACACGGTGAGGAACAAAATTGCAAATGCAACTAACTTCGCGACATTTTCTTTTATTTTGACCCGATATTTGGGTCACTTTTTCCGCGATGTCTGTTGGTGTGTTTAGCAAATTTTCAGGTAAATCGGGATCTATGAAGAAAATGCCGGAGTACCGCTTTATACAAAGTTCCAGGAGGCACCATTTTCACATGGTGCCTCCTGAAATATTTTCCGTGGGTATAAACGTGCGTGACATTCTTTCAGATCTGACTAGATGTAATACAGAATTTACTAAAAGTCACACGTTTATTGACAGGTATAAACTGGATTGACTAGATACGATACGCTTAGATACGATATCGCCTGCATTCTTCTGGACGCCTCCATTTTGGTGCTGACATGCAGAGCTGGTGCAATCAGTGATTGTTGCGATTCAAAAACGCCACTTTCTGAACCTCTTATACAATGTCAAAACAATTGAATACAATAAAATACAATACAGTAGAATTTATTACGTTCCTTATTTGCAGTTTACAGTTCAACACGGTGTCGTGAAGATCGCGCGATATCGTTTTAATTTGTCGCGAACTGTTTTAACGTTTCTGGAGGACAGCAAAGCGGTTCCAGCGATTTTAGATTATGCTTAAGATAACTGGCCACAATCATTCTTAAGCCCCGAGATGGCCGAACTATCGCTACTGTGAACCGTAGATCATTTAGTGGCTCCAGTGTGAACATAGGGTCCGCCACTGCTCGCGGGATCGGTAAAGCGTAAAACGCCTCAGTAAAGCATCGCGTGCTCAGGGGTCGTGCTAAGCTTCTCTCTGCGCTTTCTCTTTGATAACTATACGATACATGTCAACATCCTCGGTTAGTTGAGAAGCAAACAGTCTAAAGAATGAAGCAACGGAGCAAGAAAAAGAAAACACGGCGCGAGTTTGCGAGATTTTTACCAGGTAGCTATTACTTCAAACCTATGTACATCTCTTGGCTATTGTTCACGTTTCCTTTAAAAAAGAAAGATTTAAGAAAGCGAAGCTTGATTGTCGCATGCCTCAATTACAGACATGGCGCCGTTCTAACAGCTGATCTTATTGGAAGCCATAAGCTTTATTTTGGTAACTATAACTACAATGCTCGGAAGAGACTGGAAGGAGATACGATAGAAAAGTACAGGTAATAATGTAATTGCATGCATAAGCGTGGGTAGTATATGTTTTTGTTGAGGTGTTAGCACGGACTCGACCTCGACATGTGATAATACGAGTGATACTGAATCTACCTATATTTCACTTAATATAGTCTCCTTAACCAGATATCAAAATATATAAAAATTAAAAAAACTTTCATGCAACAATCTTTATTTTAAGCCACCGCATACTAAACACCACATTTCCAAAGTAGAGTGGCGTAACACGCGATGCCACATTAACCACCTAACACAATGTTGCTCAAGAATGATTGAATGAATGAATGAATGACTGAACGAATGAATGCGCGACGCACGCACACACACACACACGCACACGCACACACACACGCACACACACACACAAACACACACACATATACACACACACACACCATGATCTATATACAGCGATAGAGGTTTTATGGCAAAGGCTCGCAATATTAACCACCTCTGCCGCAATCTTCGCTAGACCACACCCCGAGCGCTCTCGTGGCATTGCAAGTTATCGGTAGGGATGAGGCATCGCCATAATGGAAGGCAATGGCAGCCTGATCAATCATGAAGGCTGTTTCGGTTCTTCTGCGGCAACTTTACTGTTTCCGCCAAAGTAGCTGCTGTTTTGAAACCAGAGAAACACGCGCTAGACTCATAAACGTATCCTCCGTCTAAATAGATAGCCGGGCGTCCGTTTTGTTTTTCGTTTTTTTCGCTTTATAAAAAAATGGATACAACATACATCGCAAGCTCGCTCTTGCGCAGGGCTAAGCTAACGCGTTTCAAGCCGCTCGTTTATAGCAGAATCATATTACCTGTCAGATTATTTGCCACCTCTCAGTTTTCTCGTTGATCTCGTAAACGTGTCTTACCTTTATCGTCGAGTAATTGTACGAGGTCTTAAGTCATTGGTTACTCTTCCACTTGAGTATTTCGATTGCTGAGTTGGGCTGAAAAACGGGTCGAATTCTGTTACTTTCACGGAGGTCCAATTGCTTTTATATGATGCATTAAGGTGTATTTTCGTGTATTCTAGATCATTTGTTCTTAGAATATGAAGCAAATGTAAAGAAAAAAATCTACTTGAAGTCGGTATTCATCAGCAACTAAACCGTTGACCTATTAAAATAATACAAAAACGTTACTGTCAAAGTAAATGCAAACACAATTAATTTTGTATGTATAGAAGTCAGGTAATCTAATCCAACACGTTGTGCAGCGAGTAATTATAATTCACCAATTACTTTTTCACAGCGCGTACGAGACTGGTTACAAACAACGCCCGTTAATATTTTCCCTAACAAAGCAGACAAAACGTACGCTTGCAAATTACTAATTTCTAAAGTAGTTATGAAGGGTCCAAAAGCTCAAGCGAGTTTTGCTACATTTTTTTGCTGCATGACCACTCTAGATTATGTCTGGAGTTCTGTTCCGCTTTAATTATCAAATTGCTTTATACTGTTCGCTTTCGTTTCTATGTCAATTAATGCGAGACCTCATTTTGTTTAAAAAGTCATATGTGGTCACGAGTCATAAAAAATGTGTCTTCGTGTTTGTGTGTCTGCGATGCACCCTCTTTTGTATGTGCTCAACATTATGATTAATAAGTGAAAAAAAACATGTTCTTACTTGCAGATTGAATCGAGTATTCACTTTGTGGGACGATAAATGAGATAGGACTTTCTTTTACACATTTCAACGTTTGGGCGGTTTCTCCCAACATAAAACAAAATTGAGCAATTAGAAAAAAAAAGAAACAGAAACTTTTATAATACATATTTCTTCACACTTTTGGGGCGACCTGAGTACTCGGAAGAGTGAAATCGATTATTTTAAAAGCAACGTTTTTATAGTCGATATGAAACAAAACTATAATTAATGCCCGGTGTTATCTAAAATCTGAACATAATTTCCGTTCCTAATAAGTTTCTTTTTTTAAGTAAAATTTTAGTAAATTGCACTTTCGAAAAGGAACACGTTTTGAATGCTTTTTTCTTTGTTTGGGTACAAAGTCTTCGAAACCTATCAAAAATTTGAAGATTATACTTGAGCGTGTCTAAGCTTTTTCTTTTTATACTTCTGCATACATTTCGTTTTTAACTATTAAAGCTCGCTTCGAACAAGTAAGCTGTGACCGTCGTAATTGAACCGTACCGCTTATGGTTTCGGGTCCTTGCAGAACGAAAATAAAAAGGCAGGAATTCTTTCCTTCCTACATAAGCCCTTGACACAAGACCGACCACAATTTTCAATCAGCAGCGATGTCGGAATTTGTAAAGACGGCATTTATGTGACATTCTTTTTCAGAAGCTGGACTTTGCAGTTTCTTCCTGTAGTTTGTCTTCAATGTAAACGCCAGTTTTGTCTTTCCCCCTGTATCCCACTATAACAATAAAAGATAAAATAAATTCACAATTACCCATGCATACGCCTCTAGTATCAAATGGAAACTGAATATTTCATATTTTCAACGCGACGACAAAAGATACTAAAAAGGCAAGGCACGTAGTTTAGCGAGTCGGAATCAATATAAATTAAACAGCGAAAAATAAAACAAAGCGCACAAACAAGGACAAATAGAAAACACACAAACGCAGCTCTATTTTGTGCCTTCTATTTGTCCTTGAATTCTTTCGCGCGGTTTTATTTGTTATATTATAAAGGAACATTTGAAAGCAATTTTAATATTAACGCCTGAATTAGGTTCCAACATCGTAATTCGACTTGAAAATAGAATCACGACCATTAGGAAGACGAAAATCGACGCCATTAAGCAGCTTAAAATTTGGCAGCGCAATCGGAAAACAAAATTTAGGGGAGCTTCCAGCTGTCGAAGTGCACACTCTCTTAGCTAGATAGAATGTCTAATCAAATCAAAATTCATTGTAAACTTAATAAAAAAGAGACAAAAAAAGAAAGTTAAAAAACAGCAAATAATTAGAAATGCTTCGCTCAGAAACCAGCACACTTCAATTTCACCACACCCTGCAGCCTCGACATCGAATGGGCTCCTTACGCGCATCATTACTTACGTATTCTTTTATCTCACCCCATTCCCGCAAAACCCACGTTCACACTCAAAAGCCCAACCTACGATGATTCCAAGAGCCCTAAAGGAGCGACCGCAAAGCAAACATAAAATTCCACACAAAAAAAAAAAAAAGAAAAGAAAAAAAAATTCTAGACATCGTTCTCGTTCCATTTCGGCTTTGCTCGCCAAAGCTGGTTTCCCCACATTACGGCGGTGCATTAGGTCGAGCGCACTCACAGGGGAACTCCGCTTACATCGAGCGGGGGAGGATGTGGGGGATCCGGCTGGAAATGACGGGTAAATCGCAAAAGAAGGCATCGTTTCCGTTGGATGGGGTGCGACAATGGGAAGGCACTTAATGAGCTTTGCGGCTTCTACCATGGCGCCGCGTGCAGTCGCGAGGTTTCCAACGAATGCGCTCATGCCACCTCATTTCCGAACCCTGCGAGAGTTTACGCAGGAGGACGCAATCCCATCAAGGGCGTACCTCCATTGTCTGGAGAGACCAGCTTGGAGTACGGGAGCACAGAGATTCACGCGGGCCGCTATAAAACCGGAAGAATATATTAGCCTACATGTATTGTAGACAATGGGATTAATTTTTGCTTCACATGTCTTCGACTTCTTTAGCTAGTATGGACTGAATGAAGCACGTTTCTGTTTTATTAATGACTGCGGCATAAGAACGGTTATTTGTAGATGCGAAAAGATTAGGGTTTGAATCTCGGTCAAGTTCGAATCTCTTTTGCAGCCGTCTCCATACTAAAGTGTCTAGGCTACAGGAACAAATTGCTAGAAAGGCTAAGCAAAGGTAACCTAGAAACCATACCGAATTTTATGCTTGTACGGCAGAGCGTCTTTCGTATACTTGCTTATGCGAATTTTGTTATTGACAAAACAGTTGTCATATGGCAAAAACAATGAAAATTACTCTTCGTGCTTATCTTATTGTATTTTTATAAGACGCAAAATATCATCGCGTTCAGCACGAAGGCCGGAGACCGCACCAAGTTGCGATTTTGTGTGTTTTATTTGCCAATGCTAAACGCTGTAATAACATCACCTAGGCTAACATCGTAAGCTTTCATGATTTCGCAGACGTCTAATATAACTCACACAGGAAGCGTACTTTAAGGCTCGTAACACACGTTCGACACCACTTTTAGACAAAAAAAAAAACCACAGGTGAACATTTGAGAATATACTCTGACCATAACCATATATCTGCAATTTGTGCGCAATAAGTACGCCCTGTTCTCGAGAACATTGGTGAAAGAATGTTTAGCCCCGAACGATCGTATTTTGCAGGTCTGCATCGACCGCAAAATTATAAATGACTGTTTCTAATTGGGCGGTCGATCATAATTAAGATCGTTAGTTTTTTACTTAATTACAGGTTATTTGCTTTTGATGTGCACGAATTCATATCACAGCTTCGAATTGCTCTTAGTGTACTTGCAATAAATACCCTAATAACAGAAGCCGTTAAATTAA
>JAZHYW010053276.1:0-65600 GCA_037355805.1 Ixodes ricinus | reverse complement strand
CTCGAAAGTGACCCCCATAAGGCCGCTGCCATTGTACGCAAATTTGACCACACGTCACATGACCAAACCAAATACGTGACGTCACAGGAAAGATGGCAGCGCCCAGGCAGCAGCTGGTCCCAGCTGGGCCGGAGCTTGTCGGATGCGTTGTTTGTTGTCGTTCGTGTCGGCGAGTTGATTTCAGACGCGGAAGCCGTCATATGAGGCCGGTCGAAAGCGACTTTAGAGTTCAGCGTGGTGTCTGACGTAGGTATAACGTGAACAGAAGGAGGAACGGTGTGCATTTCGCTGGTGACCGACGGGGATATTGCCACGAAAGAGACAATCGGCCCTACGTTGCTCGGACCTCGGATTGATTCGGATACCGCAAGTAAATTTTAAGGCGACGTTTCTGTGCTCTCGTTGACCATCGGAATCTTCGAGGTCTGCAGTGAAGCGTGTGCAATATGTTGGGATACGCAGTTTAGCGACGAAAATTGCGTGAGTCGTGCTTGGCAGTGTGCAATCGTGGTGCCGCTTCGTTCAAATGACCGAAGGCTCACTTTGGTTGTGCGGTGCACCGGAGAGCTGCCTTTAAGTGCTTCAAATTGGTAGTTCCTGTGCCGTGCTTTAGGTGATGCTGTGCTGCTTCCTAAATTGTTCTGGCGTAGACGTGCACTTTCACGGAGCACAGGTGTTGCAGTTGGTATTGATTCCGCTTGTCTGTCGCACGTTTCGTCGACACAAGTTTCATCAACACTCGGTACGCGAATTGCAAGCTATATGGACATTTCATCGCGCGTGTTACCTACCCAGTCCACCCGTTCACGCCGCTTTGCGACGACAGTCTGCAGCGGCTCATTACCAGAAAAGTGGTTCCACATCCATTTCAGTTCAGTTCGTCCACGGCAGTCGCCAAACCCCGAAGGAGAGGATTTATTCGAACAGAATGACTCTAAAACAATGCAGCTTTTTTAGTGGTCAGGATAGACTCTCTTCTGTCTGTTTTGTTATATTGTCACAGATGCTTGCTCCAGTCCTATTTTCTATCAATATTTACTATTCTGGAAAGTTCCAGGCCATGCTCAGCTGTCATCGTATGTTCTGGTGGAGGTGCTGCACATTTTACCCATAGCCCTTCACTCTGTGAGGACCCTGGCGGCTCCTCAGCCGAGTTGCCCCGCCCCGCGTCTTAAACGCCCGGCGAGCCGTGAACCAAGTCCTATCCCAAGCCCGGCAGAAAAACGGCAAGACGAGCGAGTACCGCAAGGACGAACCTTAGAAATGCACCACAAAGAACCTGAAATCCGAGCCAGGCGCTGCTACCAGCAAGAACCACCGGAATTCGGTCTTTTGCCAGAAAAACCGAAGCTGACTAAGCCAACAATGACAAACCTGTAGCAGCAAACCATGTCCGCTCTCATCATCGTTTGCATGCCCGTCGCACCTCACACTCCGATGCCCTTTCACGCAAGGTGTATGAAGACGTCGAGGCCTGGATTGAAATATATGGCCGTGTCGCCCGCCACAGTGGGTAGACGGACAACCAGCTCCTGCAGAACCTATACTTCTCGTGGAAGAAACTGCCAGGCACTGGTTTGAGCACCACGAATCCTCCTTAACGTCGTGGGAAGTTTGCACGATCGAGCAGAAGTGCACGTTCATCAGCCAACAATGACCAGGGAGAGCCGAATTCCTGATTCTGTCCAGGATGCGGCCCCAACAAGAGCGTCACCGCCTTCGTGGAAGATGTTTTGGGCGTGATCGAGCACCCACGCCAACCCTGATGTTACAGAAGACAAGAAGCTAAGAATCCCATGTCCCTCATGTGAGGTACAACACCTCCGGCAGCCTTGTCCGCAACTCTACGACAACAGTCGAAGGGTTCATAACACCGCAGCTTCCAATATTGAATGTTCACTGCAGGCCCGAGCCTGTCGCTATCAACAACTCCCCAGCTTCTCGACACTCGGGTCGTCCAGCTGCAACTTCGATGCCAGCCTCCCAGGCATCCGCGACATCCACGACGTTTTCCGGGAGGAGACCAGGAAGCTACTTCCTGCCACCAGTTGCCCGGCTTTTATTTTGATTGCCGAGATTGTTTCGGAACAAGTTCGACAGGCATTTCAACTGGAGACTTCGAGCAAAGCGGCATCTGACGAACCGAGGGCGACTTATGCCACAAAGTCACGATGACCGCCATCGGCTACCCGTTACTATTCAATGCCGATTCAACGAGACACCCCAACGCCGAAGCATTCATACATGCCCAAGCTTGCTGCATTGATGCAGAAAACTACCAGGAAAATTTGCGGATTAGAAGCCAGTTCTGCAGCTTCAGTGCATCAGATGTCAGTGGCCGCACATGACGTATGATTACAAGACGGCATCAGTCGGTCAAAGTTGCCACTTGACCAAACTGAACACCGACGTGCCAGGAGCATCATCCGACAACAAGCAGCACAGGTACTATGACTGAACGCCTGACACGAGACTGTCGCAGAAAGAACTCGTCATGGAACCATTTGCAAAGAACCAATAATTATGTAATCAAGTGGAAATCAACATATTTGATACACTAACCTAATAAACATATTTCCGCTCGCCTTTACGTCTTCAGAGTCTCTACACAAAGAATTGTGTTCACCGCACGTGCTGGAACTTTTGAATACACTCGCATCTCTGACCCCTCAATATTAATTAATGGGACATACCAGACTGATTGCATTGGGCTTCACTCGTTCCACTTCTACTGAACATATGGCGCATCCGAAAACCAACTCCAGTGATGTGAAAATGTTATTTATTAATTTATTCTCTCCAGGGGCCTTTGTAGACATTGCAGAGAGGATACTTAAAACTATGCACATGATAATAACATTAAAGCACACTGCTGTAACCTGTTAGGTGCAAAAACAAACACACCTCTGAGCATCTAGTTTAATGGTATGTGTTCATGCATTGTTATATAGCAGGACACTTCCAATACGTATGACACAATAGACCCTTTGCAAAACCCCATCAAGCAACACAACTGTCGCCATTTTTTTCGGTGCAAAGCACACGAATACCCCTGTTCACGTCGAACGTTAATGCAGCATTCGAGTCCAATAGGCGCTCAGCCGAGTTCACAGTGATGGCGGACATAACATTCTTGTCGAACGAACGGCCAAAGTATGAAGGCCTTGGGCGATTAGAGTAATAGCTACTGTAATTCGTTCCATCACAATTTGGCAAGCGGCGAAGGCTACAGTCTTGGTGAGTCAATAGGCATGTTGGAGAGAGGCACATGACAACATATCATCAGAGTGCTCGTCGGCACAGATTTCTCACATGCCTTCACTCCGTCAATCTGATTGGCACGAGGGGGCTGTGGCGGTTGCCCTTTTCCAGGTTATGGTAATACGAAGTATAGGCAGCCCACACTTTAGAAAGAAGTCTATTGAAGAGACCGAAAGGAATGGTAGTCATCACTTTTCAACAAGACTGCTTTTCGGGCAAGGGGTGAACACAAATATGAATCATCTTGTACAGGTAACTAGAACAAGTAAATGATTGACCGACTAATACAATGCACTCTTGGTGAAAAAAAAGTATTGCTGCAAAAAAACCTACGAAAGAGAAAATTGTGCAATTAATCTATGCGTACACCAAAAATAGCAAGTCGAATAGCATTGAAGCAGGTGCCTGCAACGATTTATTCATCCCCCCACTCAATAAAAACGTCATCCTCGCAGCTGAAAATAAGTGTGCAATTCGCACTCACAAAAAAAGGAAGAAAAGCGATCGAATGTAGAATCGTTGCTTAGCACAAAAGGTTAAAGATCGCAGGAGCTTCCTCGCTAAAAGTTTCTATGGTTATTCGGTGACGCAGGGCTGAAACAACTTCCCCTAAGTCCTCACGCGACGTATACCTTTCGCTTCGATTCTCAGACGTTCAAACGAAGCTAGAAAAATGCGAATATGTTATGCTAGGAGTTATATCGTAAAATCGCTTATAAGTACAGAACGTAAAGATCGCAGGAGCTTCCTCGCTAAAAGTTGGCTGTGATTATGCAGTTACCTAGGGCTGAAACGAATTCCCCTAGGCCCTACGTCCGATGTATACATATCGCGTCAATTCTCAGACATTCCAACGTTCAAACAAAGCTAAGAGAAAGCGAAAATTGCATGCTAAAAGCACTCAAAGTTCTATCGACCCTCGAACACATCCGGGAATCCGAGCACCGGTACGGCGACACGGCTGATGTTGTCTCGCAGGTGTTAATATCCAGATGATACAGGGCGATCTTGCGGAAAAAGGTAATAAAGTCTCATTTCTTCATATTTTCACATTATACCTGCGCCAGCGAGCACGAAGAAGACCAACGTCGTCGGAAAGCAGCTACACATCGCGGCTACCGCGCACCGAACAAACTCGCATTCCCCAGCTCTGGGCCTCTGGGCGCTGCCATCTTACGGGTGACGTCACGGCTCTTGCGAGGTCACGTGACATGTGGTCACTTTTGCGTACAAAATGGCGGCAACCGGGGGGTGCCACTTCTGAACTTCCGGTTTATCACTCTAAGCCCCTCTACCTCGTTGGACACGACGCAAAAATATCTAGATGTACGACGTCAGAAGCGCCGATGGTGATCTCCATTTTGGGCCTGAGAGGTTGCCATGGTAACCGTGCTCCTAGCGACGCCGGGCGGCAACTTGTTTAGTCTAGTTTCGTTGATATCTCCATTCGTTCATTAAAAAGTGGTAAAAGAAGCTTGGCATGGCTACAGTAGCATGGCTGCATGGCGGTGCGGCACGGGCCTCTGGAGGAACGGTGCCTGCTTTTCTGTGAGACGATTTGCAGCCCGGGGACTGTTGGACGACGAGAGCTGCTGAGTATCGTAGGTGCACGGACAAGGCGAGTGGTTTTCCGCGCCGCCGGGATGGCGGCCGCTTTGTGGGACGTACGTACCGTCCTTGTTCTTTCGCACTTCGCTCCTATGGAACAAAATCCGATTACGCCGGCCAAGACAGGACGATTGCCTCGGGACATGACTGCTGCTCGACTGCCCCATAGTAAGCTCATGTATGCTTAGCATCATACTTCTTCAAGACCCAATCATCCATTCAAGATGAGATTATCTCACCGACTGGCGAGGAGCGACGTCGATGATGGTCTCACCCTTGTTTGGGGGGTTGTTTGGGGCTTCAGCCGGATTGGGACGACACCGTTTGGGTTGATAAACAGTCGACGGATTTAAACCAAGAAGGACAGCATGGTGGTCTCCACAGGATTGTTAACGCCATCAAAAGCGACGGACGCCGGATATGAGGTGTTCTTGCCGACAGGCCAAGTGGTCGTCCGGAAGTTTAACGGCATGCAAAAAGTCAATATTTTTATCTGGTGTAGTACACATATACGTGTTAAAGGGGCCATGAAATGATTTTTTAACTTATTCTTCCTTAGCTGTAATCCTCAACTCAAAAGCAAACTGTGAAATCACGCGGTCGTGACATGCTATAGGGCACCGGTGCGATGACCCCAAGCTTCCACCGTGCTTTTTAAGCACACCATAGAACTTGGCTTTCGCAAGTGATGATATAAGTTCCGTCGGGGCACTCATTGGCCACGAACGCGAATTCAAATATTCGTCGACGAATTGAATGTTGACGAGCGCATACGTCCGAGTGACGCAGTTTTCATGTCCAATGCGTGAGCTGGGGTCCTCTGACGTCATTTTGGCCTTTGTGGGCATTACAAAGAGGATATTTAGAACCATACATACATGATGATAACATCATAGGCACACGGACATTAATGAGCACAAAATGGGCCCAGCTACATAAAATAAGTATTACACTCGTAAGAAATAATTGTCTGTAACTTGTTAATTACAAAGACGAACACACCTCTGAGCATCTAAGTTTAATAGTATGTGTTGATGCATTGTTATATAGCAGGACATTTCATAAACGTCATTTGAGCAAACGCCAGCTTGTCACTTGAGAAAAAAAAACACAAAAAAACACTGCGATCAAATGCAAGCTATTGGAACGAAAGCACGTTATATAAAAATCTTCAGAACTGCCGATTCGTGAAATTGTCGATTAGAACAAAAGGTTAAAGATCGCAGGCGCTTCCTTGCTAAAAGCTGCCGTGAATATTTGGTGACCCAAGGCTTAAACAACTTCCCCTAGGCCCTACACGCCAGGTATACCTTTCGTTTCGATTCTCAGAAATTTAAACTTTCAAAAGAAAGCTAGAAAGATGCGAAAATTTTATCCTAGAAGCTATATCGTAAGATCGGTGATCAGTGCAAACGTAAAGATCGCACGAGCTTCCTCGCTAAAGGTTTCGGTGATTATGCGGTTACCTGGGGCTGAAACAACTTTTCGAAGGCCCAACCAACATGCGACGCATACATTTCGCATCGATTCTCAGACACTCCAACGTTGAAACAAAGCGAAGAGTATGCGAAAATTGGATGCTCAAAGTCTTATCGATCCTCGAATACATCTGGAAATCCGAGCACCGCTTCGGCGATATGCATCCAGGGGCGATCCAGAACTCCGTTTTTTTTTTTTGGGGGGGGGGGCGGAAAATTTTTAAGGATACTATTCTCCCATTCTTTCATGTGCACCGGCGGGTCCACCCATGTCAAATTGCGCTTCGAGAAGGGGTCGGGGGGGGGGGGCGGCAGCCCCCGTCGGCCCCCCCCCCCCCCCTTGGATCCGCCACTGACTGATGCTGTCGCACAGGTGCCAATGTCCAGAGCGATCTTACACAGAAAAGGTATAAAGTCTTATTCTTTCGGATCTTCACGTTATACCTGCGTCAGAGAGCACGAAGAAGTCCGAAATCGTCGGCAAGCAGCGGCACATTACGTCTACCGCGCACCGAACAAACTCGCATCTACCAGCTCTGGGCGCTGCCATCTTTCCGGTGACATCACGGCTCTTGAGAGGTCACGTGACGAGCAGTTACCCGGTTGCTATGGGCACGGTGCCAGCTCGGCCCGTTGCTATGGAACCGCGTGTGACCAATATCGCGGTGAGAGGCGGCACAGGGAAAAGCGTGGCGCTAGTCTGGCAGCTACGCTGCCATATCGAGTGGCTCTAATGTGTACCGACCAGTCTTGTACACGTTACTAAAAAAAAGTAATCGATTACAATTACTATTACTCTTGGCTAAAAAGTATTTGATTAGATTACTTGATTACTCGACGGCAAAAGTAATTGGACATTACTTAAAGAAGTAATCGTTACTTTTCCGATTACTTTATTGTGTGAAGACACATCTTTAGCGCTCATAACAATGAACTACTTCCAACCTATATTTCATATTTGCACAAGTATTGAAGAAGAAAAACTGGCTCCCTCTTTGTGGTCGTTGCACCTTCACAATGCGGACACAAGCATAGAATTCGTTTGAAGACGTTTAATGATTTGGGCGTTCGCCAGTGTGTGTGTGTGTGTGGGGGGGGGGGGGGGGAGTGGAGGCGGTTCTAGATCTTGTTAAGCTTGAGCAAGGGTTGTCGCTCAAAGTTTGCGTCGCTCATTTTATTACTCACATGTGGATGAGCTCGCATGTTATACAAAAGAGCAGCAGCTCCAGGATTTGAAACGGGGCATGTGTAGTATCCATTAGCGGAAGAGACTGCCCCGACCTAGAGTGCCTTCATGTGCGCTTCGCATAGAGTGATGCCAACTGCCTGTTTCCCTTTCCCACACCCTCTCCCGCCGCCATTTTGTTCCTCATTGTTTCCCCGTGCGCCGGAAAGTGGCTTTTGTGTCCATCGGTCCTCCCATCCCATCCGTGGGTTCCACAACGCTGCTCCGAACTTGTGAGATAAGGTGCTTGTTTCCGGGAGGGTTATAAGCTCCACGGATTATCGCCGTGAACCAAAATGGCTGCTGGTTTGTCGGCGAGTGGCATTACAAAGGGTGGCATCACCCTAGCAAAGCGCACATGAAGGCTTCCTACCCCGACCACTTCTCAACTCGAAACATTGCTTGTCACAAAGACCCCGTAGGGGAAATGGGAAATATTTCAACGGCCTTTGTTATATTTTGCATCCGCTTTGGGCATTCTTCGGTTCTGGTTCTCCTACGGGCTGCGAGTAGGTACCCTAAGCAGGATTTTTAATTTTTTTATTTCTGTGTGTGTGTTTGCGTGAGGGGGCGAGTTTGAACGAAGGACTCACAAAGCTACATTCTGCTTCCTCAAACTTCGCCCTGAATGGCCTTTGTCATGCACTGTGGCTTCCCTGGGGCCTCCCACTCCCAGTCGCAGCTCGAAAAAAAAAAAAAAACGGACATTCCACAGAAACTGTACATAGAAAGAGATTGACCTCGTTTCCTACAGCTCCGCAAAAATCTTTCTTTTTTCCGTTCGAAAAAAAAAGAAGCTAGTTTTATTTCTGTCATTTTATAAAAAAAAGGCGTGTGCCGGGGGGGGGGGGGGGGGGGGGTCCCGTGGAAAAATTGTAACGGTTACAAGTAATTTTATTACTTACAAAAGTAATCAGATTACTCTTGTGATTACTGCCTAATAAAAGTAATAAACTGATTACCAAATTACTCCAAAAAGTAATCGATTACAAGTAATTTGATTACTTGTAATGCGTACGGTACAAGTCTGGTACCGACGCACAGTAGAACTCGCGCAAAAGCAGCTGTGGTGCACCCGCATGTTCGCGCTTGTTGTTCTGACATCTCTGGCTCGCTCCCTGCGAGCATCCAGAGCTTCTGACACCCTGACATGTGGCGCTTTTCCTGTCTTTTACGTGGCGTTCCAAGCGGCACACGACGGAAAATGCACATCAAGCTATTCTTGAACACGTGCCGCCATCTGTATTTTATATTAAGAAACTGCAATTTCCCGTAACAAAATGGGACTAGTTTGAGGTCTAATAACATTCTTAACGTGTAATATATCAATATGGAAGTTCTGGAAAAGGTAATATCGAAGGATGCTTCGTAATTAATTCTCGTAATTTTGATTAGTTGACGTGATTCCGTTTTTTATAGCACCATAAAATATTACCATTTTACACTTAGTTTTTTTATTTTAAGATATACATTATCTGTACAGTTCATTGCTTACGTTTTTCATTCATTATATCCAACCGAACGCTCACGTAAAATATCGTGGTCAATGGGACGTTATAACTCGAGAAATAATGTTTTCTATATTAGAGACTGTCGTCTAGTAAAAGCTGAATAATTAACTAACCACTAGACGTAATCGTAATATCAAGACAATAAAGTACTGTTGAAAAACAGCTCTTTGATTTGACATTAACTTTATAATTGTAGGATACATAGAAAGAAAGTTAGAAGCCGTCAAAAAAGCACGAAAACGTCATGCATGGTGGGGTTGCACCTTGTAGAAGCTTTAGATTTCGATGCGCTCAACAGTGTAAAAATGTAGCGCTTTTCCAGACTTCATCAGCGTGTGCGATATGCGTACATACCACGGTGGAAAAAACGCATTTAGGTGATGACTCCGTCTGACGCGGCGGCCACATTATATTCGGGCACCGAGCGCGCTTCACTCGCACGGGGATAGATGGCGCCCAAGTATGGGATCCCTCCCAAACCATATTTCTTCCACTAAGGCCCAGGCTTCACTCGCAAGGGGATAGAGTATGGGGTCCCTCCCAAACCGCGTTTCTTCCACCACTGCTCCAGGCGAGCGTCATTCGATGGAGCTTTAAACAAGGGCACTCGCTCTGCTCAGTTCCGCGGTACCCCGAATTGCAATTGGGAACGAAGCACTTCTTTCCCATCCTTATAGCCTGGCTTCTTCTTCGGGTTAAGGATCACCTTCGTGCACTATGGTGGCACCTGTGATCAGGGTATTGAACCGAACCCGAACCGTGAACCGAAAACCGAAAAAAAAACGTTATTTTCGCGCAAACCGGAGTTGACCCGGAACGAAATAATTTTTCTCGCTCCGGAGCGGAACCGATATGTTTTCCATGCGGTTTTCGGTTCATACGCGAAGTAAGGTTGCGTGAAAAGTGCGTGGCGAAAAACATGGTAACCTAAAAAGTAAACCAGAAAATTAAAAAAAATATATATATTATTTTTGCATTAACCGGAGTTGAACTGGACCGAAATAATTATTTTTTCGTTCCTGGGCAAAACTACTCAATTATTTTTGCGGTGTTTCGTTCATGTGGGAAGTAAAAAGCGCAAAATATTGGTAGCGGAAAGGTTTGTAATGTTCCATTATCAGGTTTTCGCAAAACGGTCGTCTTCAAAATTTATAAATTTCGTCTCGAGAACTCAAACGAAATGAGCACGGTAAGATAAATTCTCCGGGATTTCGGTTCTTACATATTTCTTTAAGGCCACGGTCCCACTGAATGTGCCAGTTTAGGTACTTTTTGGAAGGTCATTACTCATCTCCTTTTAAATACTGGTTTGTGGGATTGATGTCATTCGAAAGGCAATGCAATCCTTTTTCATTTGATATTATGTATGTATTGGTTTATATTGTTCATGCGCATTTGTAGCGTTGCGAATATGATGGCGCGGACCCTCACTTGCTCCGCTGGTTTATGTTTCCTGAAGAATCTATTAAAGATAACACGGTTCCAATAGAGCAGTTTTGTTAAGATGACGTCGGAGCAGAATGTAACGGCATACTTTTTTGGTATTTGCACTACTTTGTTTTTTCCAGCTCTCCAAATATTGCCCTAAAATTGACATTTTTCAGCACAAGCATGTTTTTAATGACAAACGCTAGGGCAATGAAATTAGCTACAGATGTAGTGCTTATAATTGGTAATATGCAGAAAAAAATTTAATGTTGTGTAAATTTTTTTTGTTAAGATATTTTATATCAAACGTAGCACTTTTTTGTGCTTCGAGTCATGGTAATTCAAATGCCGCTGAGTAAATAATTAAACTATGGTAAAATCTTTTATAACATTTAGAACTACAATAGTTGCCCAAGAGGTGGACGGTGGCTTTTTTTTATTTTCAAAGTCATAACGCGCCAGGAGCCCTTCAAACTTGCCTGTTTTTCACGCACATCTTTTTTGGACATCAAACAGATTTATTGGCATCTAATAATATTTATTGTATGGAATAGATATACATTGCGATGTATTAGATTTCCCCAATGATCTTCCTTTGGTTTCTTGATAGTTGTAGAGCTTAGCTAATTTAAAAAAATTAAAAACTGTTTGGGTGTTTTGTTGCGCTACCTGGCGGATGGCAGACAAAACTGCTGATTTCTAAGTTCAAAACATTTTCGAGGGAGGCGTTGGCGTCTGTATCATCATCAATCTCCGTGTCGTTTTACCTTCACATTTAGAAAATATATTTGAAGATTTACTATCGATAAATGAACGGTTTAAGTACTGGGTCAGGTTAATAAATCTAAGACAAATAAGTACACAAGCGTAGCGTGATATAAAGTGTTCATTATTCGATATAATTGAAATCAATAAACGATAAAGACGAAGAGGGAAGAATACGCCCGCGTTCACTTCATGCCTAGAGTCACTAAATGAGCTGCGCTTAAAGTATCGGCACTCCGTTCCCCAAAATTGTTTTGGGCGCCACCATTTTGGGTCTTGTGCAGAGCAAACGCAACTGCCGATCGTCATGATCCAAAAGTGCGACTTCCTCTGCATTAGATGCGGTGCTAGGAAGCTGATGCAATATTGCTATGCTCTGTCGCGGGTTGTTTAAACATTCGCGGAGGACGGAAAATCGTTTCCTGTGATTTTAGATAAACCCTCAGATAACTGGCCCATGATTTTAAGCCACAATATGGCCAAGTGTCGTTACTCTGAAGCGTAGCTAATTTACTGGCACTAGCGGGAACAATGAGGAAGAGGCAGGTGTCAAAAGGTAGTGGCTTGTGGAATCCACGGGGCTCACGTCATGCCCCCCCCCCCCCCCCCAGGTATTACAAGCTTCTTGAACAAGGGCATGAATAGTCTCATTAAATAAGCTACGCTTCAGAGTAGCGACACTTGGCCATATTGTGGCTTAAAATCATGGTTGCCAGATATTTGAAGCTGTATCTGAAATCACAAGAAACGCTTTTCCGTCCTTCACTTTAAACAGTTTGCGACAAAGCAAAGCAATATTACATGAGCTTCCTAACACCGAATCTAATGCTGAGGAAGTCGCAATTTTGAATCATGACGATCGGTAGTTGCGGCTGCTCTGCACAAGCACCAAAATGGCGGCACCCACAACACTGTCGGGGAAGAGAGTGCTGTCGAGACCGAGCGGTGTCCGAGGCAACCAAGCACGACAGGGAGCCAGGGACCGGGGCAGGGTGCAAGTCAGGAACGCAGGAGAGCCGGTGGTAACTCTCTAAAACTGTTTAATTACATAATTACAGCATATGTACAAACAGAGAGAGCACGACGCAGTCGCGCTCCGTTGCTGCTTATAAAGGGTTCGGTTTTTCGTCGCAGCCAATCCATGCAGCGTCGAAATCCGTGACATCATCGGGCCCCGCCCCTGCACGTCTCACACGAGCACATACACGAGGGACGCCCCCACACTCACACACAGAGGTCACCACTGGGTCTCGTTGTCCGCCGAGCTGTCGCCGTAGACCCAGAGAGAGGCAATCCTGTGACCTTGCCTTCGAGTCAACAAAGCACCGTCGAGCCAGCGGCCAGGATTAGCAGAAATTCCCCCGGTCGGGCAAGAGGGAAGGGACACCTGCTTTTCGGGGCCTTCATTGTCCAGCTGGCCAGAGGCGACGAAGGCGCGCTGGCCGAACGGGTTGCCACGTAATCCCCTTGGCGCCGTCTGACTCGAGAGGAACCAACCCGTCAGTCTCCCGGAAACGCAGTCGCGCGGCCCGTTGTCTTGGTGCGGCCGGGCGTCACTGTGACGAGGGATCAGCAGCTTCCAAGCGTGGGTTGGGCTCGGTCGCAGCGGGAGGGTGACCTTGGGACCAGGTGTTGCCAGATGAAACGGCGTCGGGGACCAACCGCTCCTTTTCGTCGACCTGGGGCGCCGGAAAGACTCGCCTAATCGACGGCGCGCCCCGACGCCGGTCCGGCACAACAGCACCTCCGCCGACAAGAAGTGCGTCTGGAGGATGAGCAGACAGCAACCGCTCCTCCGAGAGACGCGGTCTCGCTGCTGGGGGTTCTCGGCAGAAGTTCAGGCCTCGTCCAATCTGGGAAGTGGAGCGACGAAGACCAACAACCCCAAACCAAAACTCCGAGTAGGCCAGTGCCCAGTTCCCCATGCTTCCGATCCGCCAGACCAATTCAAAAGAATACAACACCTCATAAGATATGTCTAACAGTTACCTACAAAAGAAACATCCCTATTGAAAATATCTCTTCTGGGCCGTTGCATAGGCACGAAAAGTCGGACACCCGTGAAAATATATGCAAATCAATCGCTCCACTAAAGCCGACTACCGGGACAGTCATATCTCCGAACATGCGGCGTAAGCAAGAGAAATCAAATTTTGACCCACAAAATTTTTGATGACGACTACAGCCGCTCATCATTCTCACTTTGGCCATCCGATCATGGAGCCCGTTCACGTCTTAGAAGCCCCGCATAGATCATCAGCGTTCCTCTTTTAGCTGTGCCCCTTTCTACCTCGCCTCGAAGGCTTACTACCGTGAAGCGAGATAAACTTTCGAGCTTGCTAACACAACGCACTGCAGCTCAACAAAATGCAATAAAACGGACTCCCGTGAAAAGAACACATTACATACCATTACGTAACTCACATAGGGCATATCCCTACTGAATTCAACCGCGTCCTCCATAAAGCAAACTATACCGAGGATAAAACCGCTTTAAATGAACTCTACCGCCAGCACAACGAGCTGAAGCCAAACGAAACGCAAAACTCGGACTCCCGAAAAAGAAAATCTATTCATACCACTGGCTAAGCCGACTTCAGGAAAATACATTCAAATTAAGCTTTTCCCTTTTTTGGCGGCCTCTGCCTCGTCCGCTTCTCTCGAAAATCTTTCACCGGCGAGAACCTTGCGCTCTAACCTACACCCAGTCTGTTCTCGGTGCCACTCTCACAAGAAAAGCCCTGGTCCCCAGATTCGACAGTCTTCTCGAAGCCACAGTCGGAAAGTTCAAACTTGATTTCCGCACCTGACTTGATCTCACGCCGTAGCTTAAGCCGTGAGCCGAGCCCGGGGTACTTGGTCGAGATCGTGGAGCTGTCGAGCAATGCTCCTGCATTCTGTCGATTATCTTCTCTTCTCGCAGCGGAAGCCCGAGACGAGTGCGACGGCTTGACTCCCGACTTCCTCCCGCTGGGTGACCCCTCGCAGCTCCTGTTCCCGTCCGAGCGGCTCTGCCTCGCCGTTTTCGCCTCCAGCGTAGATTTCCTGGTGTCCCCTCTAGGCCTGTTGCTCGCATTTCTGCTATGGATCGACGGCTCCTTTGGATAGGTGTCCTGGCGTTTGCTTTCTCCCGGTCTCGAAGAGGACTTTCTGGAGTTGCGCGCGCTGAACCTCCGGTCGCGGTCGGAAGCGTTCGGACCAGAACGGAAGACCCAGCGCCGCCTCCTAGAGCGCCGCTGCCTCAGACCTCCTTGCTTGTTCAGCTTGGTTTTCTCCGTGCTCCCCTTGGATCCCTTGCTCTTGCAGCCGCCGCCGGCTGATGGATCCTTGGGATGGGTCCCTCCGCGTTTCCCCTTTCCCGCCTGAACGACTTCTGCTTCTGGCTCGACGCGTCGTACCTCTGTTGATGCTGCTGAGCAGAATCGTTCGGGGCAGGTCGGAGAACGCTGACCCTCCGCTGCTCCCTCTTCTGTTCCTTCTTTCCAGAAGGACGGCTCGAACAAGACGCTTTTTCCGAGCACCCCTGACTTTGGTCTCGCTTGTCCAGCCCCGGGTTGATCTCGGAGTTCCACGGGTGGCGGCCAGGACGACCCACTTCCTGCTCCGCCTCCCTATCCGCTGACCTCTCCACGCTGCTTTCCTTGAGTTGGATGGACTTCTGCGGCGGCGTCACCATGCTGGCCTTGTCCTTGTCTCCCAGGAAGCAGACGTCAGATGCTTGAGAGGCCTCCTCTCTTTCTTTGGCGGGATCGCGATCTCCACCAGCTTCGAGCGCTTCAAGCTTGGAGACGGCGTTGTGCGGAACGGCGTCGGTAGTCCCGTCGGCAGAAAGACAATGGTCGTCAGTTAAATCGGACTCTTCCTCTTCAACCTTCCCTTTCTGACCCACCGTCTCTGCCGCTACCTGACGCGTTATAGCTCCGCTCGGTGCAACCGCTCTTTCCTCCCTGGACACAAGGTCTTTTTCTCGCGGCTTCGGATCACCCTCGTACGTGAACCAGTGAGGAAATGTCGCTGCTAGGTACTTCGAGTCTGTTACCTCTACTACTACCTTTCGCCTCCGAGACAGAACTTCCTGCCTCAACGCATCAAGCTCAAGCCTTTTCTGAGCTAAATTACGAGCCCGCCCTTTACTCTCTCGCTCCTCCTTGTCCTTCTCGAGAAACTCTTTTTCTCGTTTTAGCTCCACACACTCTAAAAGTTTCTCCTCGCTAATTTCTGCGGCGCGGATGAGTTTTATAATGTGCGGCTTTCGTTTCGCTTGCCCCAAATCAATCCCCAATTCAGTACAAACATGTACCAACTCTGGCACACGCAACGTCTCCAGATCCATGACTTCCTCAGTGTTCGGCTCCCTTACTTTAAAAGAAAACTATCGCGTCAAAGTACAAACTTTACTCTGGCGGATACAATTTTCCCCAGCCCCTACCAACACGACTAACGGCTGCTAGGTCTGGCAAATCAAAAGCAAGAGGGCCTCCAGGCACTCACCCACTGCAGGAGTCATGGTCCGGTGAAGTCGAATCCCGCCGCTGCCATCCAGTTGTCGAGACCGAGCGGTGTCCGAGGCAACCAAGCACGACAGGGAGCCAGGGACCGGGGCAGGGTGCAAGTCAGGAACGCAGGAGAGCCGGTGGTAACTCTCTAAAACTGTTTAATTACATAATTACAGCATATGTACAAACAGAGAGAGCACGACGCAGTCGCGCTCCGTTGCTGCTTATAAAGGGTTCGGTTTTTCGTCGCAGCCAATCCATGCAGCGTCGAAATCCGTGACATCATCGGGCCCCGCCCCTGCACGTCTCACACGAGCACATACACGAGGGACGCCCCCACACTCACACACAGAGGTCACCACTGGGTCTCGTTGTCCGCCGAGCTGTCGCCGTAGACCCAGAGAGAGGCAATCCTGTGACCTTGCCTTCGAGTCAACAAAGCACCGTCGAGCCAGCGGCCAGGATTAGCAGAAATTCCCCCGGTCGGGCAAGAGGGAAGGGACACCTGCTTTTCGGGGCCTTCATTGTCCAGCTGGCCAGAGGCGACGAAGGCGCGCTGGCCGAACGGGTTGCCACGTAATCCCCTTGGCGCCGTCTGACTCGAGAGGAACCAACCCGTCAGTCTCCCGGAAACGCAGTCGCGCGGCCCGTTGTCTTGGTGCGGCCGGGCGTCACTGTGACGAGGGATCAGCAGCTTCCAAGCGTGGGTTGGGCTCGGTCGCAGCGGGAGGGTGACCTTGGGACCAGGTGTTGCCAGATGAAACGGCGTCGGGGACCAACCGCTCCTTTCGTCGACCTGGGGCGCCGGAAAGACTCGCCTAATCGACGGCGCGCCCCGACGCCGGTCCGGCACAACAGTGCCGATACTCTAAGCGCAGCTCATTTATTGGCCCTACTTCCCGCGAACCTCCTTTCCCTGACTGAAACTGAAACTAAATATGAATAATACACCATTATTATAGCTTATTTAGTTTTAACCACCTACACATAATGAGAGGAGGAAGCGGCCGGGTAGGAGAAGCGCGGGTTTTATGTGCGACTGTTCTAATCAACGTTAGTACTAATCATCTCAAAAGAGAAACGCGCGAGCTTGCGCTGGTTAAAAAAGACGGTCCAAAGAAAAGAGGCGGCACGCTGTGTTCTTTGTGATTGTGCGTCTAATTGCAAATTGTTGTGGGTATGTTTACACAGCCGGAAGTTAGTCTGCCTTAGTGTGCGTCTGGTGTATCAGGTGTAGATGAGCAATTTAGCCAGTGCGGTACAACCGCAAACCTGAATCTTTAACGTGCACCACGCAGTAGTGATACACGACCGCACGCCGGTATGATGCTCTTCCAGATCGAAACGGGCAGGGGCGGGGTGGGTTCAGCAGCGCGAGCTTTCGCTCCACGTGCTCCGAGCTGGTGTGCGCTAGACATGCACTATACTTCGTTTCGTCTTACGTCCAGACGCAGCCAATGCTACAGGCGCGAGCTCCTAGCTTTCAGCGTTCCTGTCAAGCACGCGCGCTCGTGCAGTGCAAACACTGCTCAGGGCCACACGCTCGCGCTTGTAGCATTGGCTGCGTCTGGACGTAAGCTGAAACGAAGTATAGGGCCACCGATCGCCCCCCCCCCCCACCCTTATATAAGTATTTGAAGATCGACGATGGACGTCGATGTCGATCGTCTCGAGGTAAAGTAACGTAATAACATTATATAAATAATAAACATATTGAAGGATTGAACGACTCAATTTTTCAATTCTTGGATTGTAAAATGGCGGTAGCCTATTGTACTTACTGTTGATGAAGAGCAATTTGAGGTGACGAGGTAATGATTAAATGATGAGGCTCTATAAAAACAACGATATTAGTGGGTGTCGAACCACAACGTACAGTGCCAGACTTGTTTCTAGTATCGTGTACCCAAAGACCTTTCTTCACCCGCAACAGAATATGGTAGAATCAATGAGGATGCTGCTTTACAACTGTATACGTGGAACAGGAAAACTGCACTGTGCAGAGTGCGGCTTATTCGTTAATATGAGGGACGGATTTCTAGCAGCATTCCCTGATTGACTACTTGGAACAAATGGCCTCGTTGACGTAAAGTGTCCCCGTTCCAAAATATTCCTGAAGCCTACTTAAACCACAAAGGAGTATGAAACGAAAAATAAGAAAAAGGAGCCTGGTGTGAAAGGTCCAAATCACCACCATAGCTTCTACTACCAAATACAAGGGCAGTTACACAATACACAAAGAGAGTTTTGTGATTTAGTTATATTTACACTCAAGGGCATTGATATCCAACGTATTCAGAGGGATGACACCTTCTGGTCAACCAACATAGAGCCTTTTCTACTCAAGTTTTACAGGGAAGGCCGACTTCCGCCGAAATTCCTCACGTAGACGAGTTGTCCGACCGAATAAACTGCCATTACTCCCGATCTGGGAATATTTCGATCTTCGTTCATAGGCCATAGTATCATGAGATCGAGTGGTGTGGCTCTTCGTCCGCCGAACATTGCTTCGGCGGGTGTTGTTACCGTGTAAGATGAGACCGTCGCGTGCTGCTGGAACAAGAACCTGGCGATTCTTCACTGAACTGCTTCTTCCGTAAGCTTCAAGAGGGCTTTCTTCGCTTCGCACACCATCTGTTCTGCTTGCCCGTTAGTTGCAGGATGGTATGGTGCACTTATGTGATGCCTGATGCCGTTTTTTTTTAGAGCGCAGCACTTAGGCGCCCGTTTCCAGCTTGAGTGGCGTCGGCGTCGCCGTCGGCGTCGGCGTAACCGTTAGGTCACGTGACTGACCCCCCAGGTCAAGTGACCCCCAGGTCACGTGACTCCCTAGGTCACGTGAACCCCCCCCCCCCGAGGTCACGTGACCCCCGCGAGGGGAGGAGGAGAAAGGAGGGGTATACCCTCCCCTCAGTACCCTTCCCTCCCCCTCCTCCTCAAGAGCTGCGCTCCAATTCGGCGTTACAGGGAGTTGTCAACGGCTTTCATTTTTTTTCTTCAAAAACTTGTTTATTTATTTTTAACCAAAATTTGGTGCGTTATCAGAGAAAAGTATTTTCGGTAGGGCAAAAGTAGGCAAAAGAGAGCGTAGAACGTCAATGACGCATTTGGACGTCGTGGCAGGCATCGTGTAAACTTCCAACCACTTAGAGTACGCATCGACCATGACTCCGCAGATGCGGATACGTTTCGCCACCCACCGACTGAATAGTGGATCGTTTTCAGTTACTGTTTATGATGGCGTTGGACTCAAGGAAGACTTCGAGTCTTTCCAGAATGTTAGCCCAGGTGCCAGGACTTTTGTCGAAGGCGGTAAGTGTTCGAAACGTCGACAACGTCGGTAGCCACGTGCCGTGCTTGACACTGGACGCTTACCATTCGCTGAGAAGAAACTTGCTTGTTCGTCTGCCATGAGTCGTCCGATATCAGATCATCACCGCAACACCATCTCCTGACAAAATAGGTCTTCATTGTCCGCATGTCCATAGTTAGCAATCACGTGAACTTATAAATTCCCGAACGCTCGTAACTTGCCGTCGCTAAACGCCGTTCATTCATAGCGCCTTCATTGCAAATAAACGTCTTCCTATTTATTCTGATGGTTTTGATCACATTCCTCCTAAGCTGTACTTACAACAATATGTGTGTCGGTACTTCCAAAAATATTGCAACGGCGTTTGTTTTCTCGGAACTATAATGTAACAACCTTTACAACATCTTCCGGATCCCGTGAAACACAATATTTCGTGACGTTATTTTCAGTCGTCATTAAAATGGTGAGGTAAGTACCGTAAATTGCGAAGCAGTTTACTTGACGTCCGCTTCCACTGGTGTCTTGGAAGATTGAGTCTACTGAGCGTGCATTCCTGCAGAAGAAGGATTCATTGATAGAATATTGACATGTCAATCAACATTTGATTCCTTCTTGGTAAGATTTATTGCGAAAGCCCGTTACAACCGCCGAACCGCATCTACCTATTCGCCTCGAGATCGAACCGTGTCGCCACCGTGCGGCCGAAATTGGAAACATGCGAAAGCGGGGATACCGCCGTGCGTCGTCTGCTACGGGCGCACGTTCAGAAGCATGAATTTCGACGACGCAAGCCCGTTTCCCGCTGAGCTGGACCCTCCTTATTAAAAGTTTGATGTTTTTGTTGTTTGATGGTTGTGTTGTATGGTCTCACATGCGTAGAAATTGAGCAAGGCGATTATTATGAAGTCGGAAGCTTTCTTAATTTTAGTGTGTTGGTTTGTATAAAACCGCTGGACCCACGTATTTTTGATATCTCGCACAAACCATAGCTTTCATAAAACATTGAATGTTGATTAGAGCTGTAGTTTAAATAGAAAAATCACCCGACTGATTGCTACCCTTTAATACACTAATCAATCGATAAATCTGTTGGTTGATTTTTCGCCGGTCTTTTTGCATAGAAGATGTTAAAACTAAACATTTCTTTCTACTATTTTCACTATGTCATAAATGGCCTCCTGCATTTTTATTTGAAAGTTCACTTGTGACGCCTACAGAAATATGAACATAGAAAGCCTTTTAAGATAAAGTAATTTTTAAGTTATTATTTAAACATTATAATCACCGTCGATGACAATCCTAAGCACGCTGAACTGATTTACCGTGGAACCCTGTGTCCTAAAAGAAATAAAGAGGTCAAAATTATTAAAGCAGGAATTTTTTGTGTTTTGCTGACTCTCCAGCACAAAATTCCGACTAAACGACAAAAATAATCACAAATTAAGCATCACTTGAACAATCTGAAGGTTAATCGATCAACTGCCCAGTTCCGATATGCATTAGGTGAGGGCGGAGGGTGATCGGAAAGTATCGTGAAGGTCGCTAGCCCTCATCAGTAAATGAGTGACTGCGGCCGATGCTGTCTGTGTCGTGGTGCGAATCGTTTGTTGGAGTTGCAGAGTCTACTGCGTTTAAATAGAAGATTATTTAGCCAGAAATTTATAATATTAGCCTCTTGAGATCCGCGGCCTCCACCAAGAAAATTGAAGCGCACACTACCGAGAAGAGCCACACTACCGAGAAGAGCATTTAATAGCACCAACGTTGCTCCGTTTCTCGGTTACACTCGTCTATTAAACTCGCGGCAGATATATGAGAACAGTTTGTTTCCCTTGTTTCAGTTGTCCTGCCAACGCGCAATTTGCGGATCGTAACTACCGGGTGAAACAAGGAGACGGCAGGCTCTTTAAATCGACCGGAAAATTCGGTTTCTTAACCTATCGCGCTACGATTTTGTGCAGCGTTGCCCACAGATGGTGCATTTTTTTCGTAAAATTTGCAAAGAACGAACTTACCTGAGGAAAAAGTAAAGAAAGAAAAAGGCTTAGCTCCTATGGAAACGCAGCGACGCCACCAGTCTTCAAACAACACGGCGCCGTTTCGCACGGCAGACAAGAGATGGCGCAACGAACGCCGCCAACGAACGAGCATACGGCGCCGAGAGCCCGCACTTTAGCAGACGATCCTTTCGACTCAAAAGCGGCGCGGTAACGCCAAACTTTCGACAACAAATACAGGCGCGGTAACAACAAGGAACTGCAGTTCCTTGTCTGCTAAACACGATGGCTCTCGGCGTCGTCTGCTCGTTCGTTGGCGGCAGTTGGCGTCGCGACCGCTTGCGCCATCTCTTGTCTCCCGTGCGAAACGGCGCCGTGTTGTTTGCAGACCGGTGGCGTCGCTGCGTTTCCATAGGAGCTAAGCCTTTTTCTTTCTTTACTTTTTCCTCAGGTAAGTTCGTTCTTTGCAAATTTTACAAAAAAATGCACCATCTGTGGGCAACGCTGCACAAAGTCGTAGCGCGATAGGTTAAGAAACCGAATTTTCCGGTCGATTTAAAGAGCCTGCCGTCTCCTTGTTTCACCCAGTAGAAGAGCGGCTCTCTCCTCATCACAGCGTAGTAGAATTGTTCCGACTGGGAAAAACTTGCTTACACCATGGCAGAGAAAAGAGAAACATTGGCTGCAGAGGAACTCAATAGCACGGCAATTTCCAATACAGCACTAACTTCTCTTCATGCTAAATATCTATATTCCTGCAAAAGCCAAAAGTTAGAAACAAATGCTCAGAACCTGCAATCTTACAGCCCACAGTACCAGTATTGTGTTATTCGGGTTTGAATTCATTATTTTGTTGAATTCCCATGCTGGTGAACCGATACATATATTTTAAAAGAAACAAATATTTAACATAAATAGTGCAGTTCAGCCGCAGACAGGCATTCATCGTAATGTTTCGTGCTTTCCAACGTCTGCAAAGAGCAGACGACGCATCGACACAAGCGATTATTTGAATTTAGGCCGTACGCTGGTAATACGATTCGATCTTCACTGAAGCACCAAACAGTACCGCACCCTTTTCCGCAAGAATGGTTTTCCCACCGATAATATGCGACCAAATAAACGCAAAAATATACGCCGTCTCGCGCGCGAACGTGGAGAGCCTATGGGGCGGCCGTGCTTCTATCCCCGCTTTGATGATGATGATAGCGCGACAGTAACGCCACCTCTAGGTCGATCTCGAGGCCAATATCAGAGAACAATTTATACCCAGCCTGATATTCTCGCATACATGAGCTTGTTGGGCCCAGACTTGTACACGTTACCGAAAAATAGTAAGGAATTACATTTACAATTACTCAAGGCTAAATTGTAATTTATTACAATTACAATTACCCTCCCATAAAAGTAAGTGACCGTTACCCCCAAAAGTAATCCGTTACTTTCGTGGCGTTACTTTCAACAATATTTTCCTCAATTAAGAAACAAAGGGAAGAAGGTTATTCAAGTTCTTATTGTTGCCACCTGTTCCATTTATTGACCTTGAGTATTTTGAGCAACACCTGACTCTCGAAAGTCTCGTCAGACATTTTGCGTTATTTCTTACTCAATATGTCGACTGCTACGCTGAACACCCTTTGAACTGAGGCACTGGATGGGAGTGCCATGTTGTGCCTCACGAATGTTTTATGCTCTGCATTGAGCTTTTTCAGCGAAGCAATGGAAGTACTATTTACCTCGAAGATAGAGCGAAGCTTCGTCATTGCAGCCGTTGCCTGATATTCGAGAGTTTTAGTAGAGTTGGTAACGGTAAGGGGATAATTAAATAATAAATAAGGTTTGGGTCGATATTCTTCTTCCTTTGGTTCTGAACAGGTCGAGCCTCGGTTGAGACGTTGGTGAATAAGAAAAAGTTTCCAATATTTAAATATAAGTAATCGAGAAAAAACAACAACGGGACACTTATAACAACAATTAATTAGAACGTTGGTTAAAACAAGGAAATGTAAACGCACGTTTGCCATGTGTACCTTTCTTGGTGCCGTTCAAAAACGCACGGAGCACGGACCGACTGCAGTTTACTCCGGTGTTCTCCGGATAGACGTCCGCTGATGCCACGGGCAGCGAAGGGCAGAGAACTAAGTAAGCCGCGCTCCCGGGACACTCACGAGCTTCACTCTCTCATCAAGCCCAGAATATCAAGTCTACGTCAGCCACCATCATGTTTTATTTGTAAAAATATCTGCTTGAGATAAGATGCGTCTTGCTGGGGTAAAAACAGGAAGAAGAAAAAGGAAGACTATTACCATTTGCGAAGTGCTCGCAAGAAGCTGACTCACAAAAAGGGTGACTAAGATGCAAATAACCTGGCTGAAATTCACAAATAAAGTGGGCCAACCCTAGAAGTTGGACTGCAAAAAAAGTAAGTAGCTTTTAAAACAGGGTCAAATAAGGTGAAAGAAGCAGAAAAAAATACATCCTGTTTTCTAAGAGATGATAAGTGTGCATCGACGAACGAGGATGCTTGTGGCAATAACACCTTCACATATTATCACACCTCTTTTAGTAAATTTTAGGGTAGACGGAGCGTTGTCTCGTGTTGTGACATTATAAAAATGGTCCTAGTCACTATAACCGAGAAGGACATTGTTAATTCTTGTCTGTGCACTTAGCGCCTTGAGCTTCTCGAAGAGGCATACAATCACTTGGTGTCTTCCTCTCCCCGCCTTCGATCGCAAAGAAAAAAACAAAACAAAGACAAAAAAAAAAACGGATATAACTTGCCCCCCTCCCCCCTTTTTTTTTTGTAGAAATGTTTATTTGGATTTTTTGACATTGTTGTTAGGGTCTAAAAAAATAAGAATCAGGGGCTTGGTGTTGCAAAAAAAAAAAGGCTTTGGGGAACTGAAGAGTGCCAAGCCTCCCTTTGCGCTGGTCAATTCGCGTGACAGTGTCACTGCGCTCAACTTTACCAAACTGAAAACGACATTCTCTTTAGAGGGGGGGGGGGGGGGCTGGTCCTGAAAAAAATGTAACGGATTACAAGGAATCCGTTACGTAAAAAATGTAAGGGAATTACTTTAAAATTACTCAAGAAAATATGTAATTATTCCGTTACTAAATTACCGATAAATGTAAGGGATTACAAGTAATTTCGTTACTTGTAACGGATTACGTACAAGTCTGGTTGGGCCACTCTACTTGAGCCAGCTGAGCACAGCTGGCAGCGGCGCGAGAAAGGCCACGAGGAGAACGTGGTGGTGCTCGAGCCATCCCACCGTGAACCAATGTTTCGGCCACAACACGGGTGCGTGTTGCCATCTATTGGTTGAACAAACGCCTTGTTCAAGATGGCTGCCGTGGGACCGCAGCCTTAACAAATGCCCGCATTCGTCCCAACCTTTTCTTGGGGACCAGAAATGGCTTATCAAAGGAAACACCAAATTCGAACGTCCGCAAAAGTGACCAATTAATGAGCTTGTTTGGTGGCAAAACAGTGAGTTGGGCTACTTGGTTTTTCACCTCGGATTAAACGCCAAAAAATGACAAAAATAGGTATAGACAACACGCCTAGTGTTGTCTATACCTCTCATTGTCCATGTTTTTTTTCTTATTTTGTGCGTTCAGTTTGACCATTGTTTGGTGTTTCTTGTCTTTAATTTTGTAGAGCTGTGTGCAATTTACTTTAAACGCCTTGATTTCATTGTACAACTGATCGGATAAGAGAGAGACACAAAGGGCGATGGATATTTTAGAACCTGCACTATAGCTGCCATACTGTAGCGCATCTAATCTGCTCTCAAAATAACTCAGCGGACTTAATAATCTGTCCGAAATTAAAGTCTAGCACCGGGAAGGGGATGGGGATTCAATCAATAGTTACAGCTACAAAAAACAACAAAACAGCTTCGATCTCTGGTAGCAGAGACTGCAAGGACCAAAACGTTTTCTCCTCAGAAACACAAACATCAAGGCGCACAGCTCTTCTGAGCATTGCTAGACAAGGAGCCTCGGCTTTCAAGGGACGCTAACGTGTTACAGTTTTGGGAGGAGAGAAGGGAACGCCATCCAGAACTCTACCCATTGGCGCAAGTAGCTCTGGGAGTGCCTGCGACCCAGGTCAGCGTGCAGCGAGCCTTTTTGCACTAAAGTTCATTCTATCGTCTCAGAGGTGCCGTCTTTCCCCGGATATGCATGACGACGTCCTGCTTCTTTGGTCAGCTGCCTGACATTGAACTGCGCTTTCACCCATGTCCCGAGGTGCCCCAGCACTATCTCGTTCGTTCCACACAGTAATATGAGCCTTTGCTTTCTATATGTAACACTTCTTAAAATATGCATAGTTTATCTTTTGCTGTCGTCAATTGTTTTTGTTGCATATGAGTACGAACCGGTTCGAACCGGTTTGAACCTTTATTTTTTCACTTCGGAGTTGAACCGGAGCTGAACCGTTTTCCCTGAACCGGAACGAAAACCGGAACGAAAAACATTTCGGTTCGACACCCTGCCTGTGATCGACACAGCACCAAAGCAAAACATGAGGCCAGCCACTGGCCACACACCACCATCACACCATCACACCGCGAAAAGGGGAGCATCCAAACTAAATTCGACCTGCAGGCTCCCATCGTCTGCTTGCTCTCCGCTGGGTCGTTAGCACCGTGGTCGTTAGGCTTAGGCTACGTCTGCTCCGTGCCTGCGGTCTGCTCGCTGTCGCGGCTAGCTTTTGATTCGATCGGCGCTCCAAAAGATGTTTCGATTCGAACCCGGATTCTCATCACGGCGGAGTGAAACCAACACCTTCTGGAAGCAGGGTTTGTACGGCTTTCTCAACTCGCGATGCCATTCTCAGCGTTTGTGCGTACGACGACTGACACGCGATCGCTTTCCAAAGCAGCGCGCTATACGACGACTCGTTCGAGACGACGCTCCAGGCGCGGTCGCGCGGTGTCGAAAGCGTCCGCTACACGCCGACTTCCTACTGGTCAGGCAAGTGTTGGGCTCCAAATCTCGCCTGTTCGACGACACCGATTCAGTGGACGCCGCCATCGCTGCCATGAAATATTGGGGCAAACAACAGCGTTGCCACGGAAATGCCATGGTAGCGAGGGTTGCTTGCCCCAATCATACCCAGTGACGAGCTCCCCATTGGTTGAGAAGAGTTCGTGGCCACGCCTACTTCCGTTACACTTCGCTCCATGTATGGAGAATACGGACACCGCCTACTTCCCCTTATAATCTCCTTGGTATTTCAGGTCCTCGCCGCTGCAAAGGCTGTGTACTGACGTCTAGGTTCCACGAGAAATGGCTCTTTGATGCTCATGTGCTACAAGATCCTCGCGCTCCAAATCTGCGACCGGGCACTCTATGGCTCCGTCGTCGAACTGCCAGGCTTTGTGAGTATAGAGGATCGAGGGCTATGTGGTAACAGTGCACTATAGAATACGGGGGTAGTGTTGGGACCGGAGCCGTCTCACGTGAGGCGCGTAGTGTAGGTCCGCGACTAGAGTGCCTTCATACACGCGAGCGCTTTTGCTTGAGTTGCGACATGAGTCGACACCGATGCATCGGTAGCAGTGTCAACAGGGTGGTTGGGCACGTGCTCCGTGCTCACGCGCACGTGCGGCGGCACGTGCGGACTTCAGCGACTTTCTGCTGCCCTGCCGACTCCAGCGCCTCGAGTGTTGTCTACACACGCAGCCTCGCCAGCTGCCATTACCGCGAGCCGCGCCGGTCCAAACCACAAGCCGGTCGTGGTCCAAACACTACCCCGTATCATAGTACACTGTACCTCCGTTTCGATCTGGATGAGCATTGTACCGGCGTGCGGTTGTGTATCACTACTGCGTGATGCACGTTAAAGATTCCAGGCTAGCGGTTTTACTGCACTGGCTGAATTGCTCATCTACAGCTGGGAGACAAGTCACCTGATGAGGCAGGCTAAGTTCTAGGCTGTATAAACATACGCACACCCCAATTTTTTTTACACTGTACTTTAAAGGGATATTTCAACGAAATTTGAAATATAGACCGTTTTACTGAAAGAGGGCGAGAGAGAAAAGGGAAAGGGCTACCAGCGCTTTCCCCCTTTCTGGTTGTGTAGAAAGAAGGAAAGTCCCGGATGAGAGGCTTGGCCGGTTTTGGCTGTCTGCTGTGCCCCAACTTCGTTCGCGCTTTCTTTTCTGTTTTGAACTCGCAAACTTAATTAGAGCCACGGGCTTCGATGGCAACAATCCCCCGGTCATCGGGACATCACCGTTCGGTTATAGGGTGCACGAATAACGACAGAAAGCGTCGAATACTGTCCGAGGACCTATGCTAGCTTGCAAGGAATCCGGCAAGGCGAGAGCGGCTGCAATGTCTTTAAGCTCCATCGCCTTCCACATGACCCCGGTCTAGGCGGCAGTGGATTGCGTCCGTAAACCGAAAAGACGTTTCCTCAACACCATCCTCTCGACTGTGCTCGGAACATTTTGCGAATGGAGCGCGCACCGAACGCTGTACCGCCGATGAACATGGGGTACGCTCGCAAGGTGCGTGCCAGTTTCCTCGTGATAATTGCTGTTTCAGCTTGTAAAATTTTGTAACTGAATTTATCTTAATATTGATAATTTGCAGTGGTGACTGACTCGATTTTATCATCTACAACACTGAGTTGTAGGCTCATTTCCGCCGCCGGGTGAGGCTATAAATTGCTGAAAAGGTAGTTTTATCGGTTTTCTGAATCGCGATCTCCTACGCGATACCAGAGAGCCGGCAAAAGCGCCCCTTAGTGCCGCTGGTGGGTTGTTTCCGTTGATTGGGCGCTTTGAAGCGCTGGATAGTCGCTTGTTGCGATCTGTGTTTTCGAGCCCAGTGTGCACGTTTCTTTGTTCCGAGTCATGGCATCCGCCAGTGCGGCAGCGAAGGTGTCAGCGATAGAAATTGGAGATTAGTACTCAAAATATTGCATCAAATAGTAAAATACTTCGTGGCTGCAAGGAGAATGGCAGGCACGTGTGAGGCTGATGACGTAGTAGAAATCTTGTCGGTTGGGTTGTAATTTTGTGTCTTGATTGGTTCTTTCCTATGCTTCCTGTGTTTATTTTCTGGTTCGCCTGAAAATTAAACTTTAGTTGATAGTCAGCGCTTTGTCCGGGCACTTCTTTCACTTGTCCTTTGTTAAATCTTTGCGCTGTTTTCACGTTTGAAGATGTTCAACCAACTCGCCCAACTTACCGCCCTGCTTTGAGGCTTTCTGCGGTTCGATATAAGTACATCTAGAACGTCTTTGTCGTTCGTCCACAATGAAATATAAGCAAACGGACACACAAGATAAAAGCAGCGCAGCAACACGATCTGTAGCAGCTCCGGGTGTTTACAAAAGTTAATTGAGGTTCCCGTTTCGTGTATCTCTTGTTGATTACTGAAAACGGCTGTTGAAATATGCCCATTGCAAGCAAAAGTTAATGAATGGTTCGTCATTTCCAGTCATGCGGAAAGTAATGGAGCTTAAAAACATTGCAGCCGCTCTCGCCTTGCCGGATTCCATGCAAGCTACATAGGTCCTCGGGCAGTACTCGACGCTTTCTGTCGTTATTCGTGCACCCTATCACCCAGCAATGGTGTCCCGATGACGGGGGAGCTCTCGCCATCGAAGCCCGTGGCTCTAATTAAGTTTGCCAGCTTAAAGCAGAAAAGAAAGCGCGAACGAGGTTGGGGCACGGCAGACACCCAACACCGGCCAAGCCTCTCATCCGGGACTTTCACTCTTTCTACACAACCAGAAAGGGGAAAGCGCCGGTAGCCCATTCCTCTTTTCTCTCTCGCTCTCAAAATGGCGCAACCCACGATAAAACGGTCTATACCCGTCGTGTTCAAAAATAGGCTGAATATGATCCACAATATCCGTAAATGACAATCGCACGTTTGTATTTTTAGCCTGATGGCTGTATTTTTCCTTATAAACGGGCCACTCTGGCAAGCGCTCGGAGAGCAGCCAGCGGAGGGCACGTCATTTCCGGCGCAATCGTGACGTAGTTGGTCTCGAGATGAGCAAAGCTACGGCGAGGCTGACGTCGTCAGGATGCTCTAGCCGTTCCAGCCACCGAAGCACGCCACAGATTGGGCCAGCGGAGCTAACCGCAAAGCTGCTTTTGTGTGAATCTTGAGTGACGGGTTAATCTTCTATTATCTTGTAGAGGGAGAATAGCGATGCCTGGGACACACAAAAGTAAGTCCCGTTGAGTGGGGAGTTCTAGAGTGCGCACATGAAGGCTCCCTAGGGAGTTCATCCCTCCCCTCTTATCTTGTGCTGGCCGTAGAGTTGTCGGGATGACGTCAGGTTCAAAGCATGTACAGAGTAAACCCTGGATAACTCGAAGTCATAAAAACCAGAAAGACGTTCAAGATAAGCGAAATTTCGAGATAGGTGGAGCACCGAAATTTCCGAAGCACCGACCGCGGATTTAGGAAATCTAGCGCCGCTGTCGAAACGAGACCGGGGGCGGCTGTGGACGGGGTTGAACGAAGGTGACGCGACAACGGCGTGGCGGCGTGGCGACCACGGGATCGGGAGAGTCGATTGAACGCCACAAGCTAGCACAAACTTAGAGAAAAAGAGGAAGAAAAGTCGCGGGAGATGTGGAGAAAGCAAGAAAACAAGAGTCCTTGAACCGTCCTCTTTGCTCGGCACGTCGTGTTCTTTGCAGCCGGAACGCGTCTCCGGCGCTTCCTTTTTTTGTTTATTTTTCTCGGACGGCCTTCTCCCTCTTTGTGAGCGTTAGGTTTAATTTGCACCGGACCTCGAATTTCGCTTTATTTTAAAAGTTATAGGCAAATTAAAATTACAAAAACAAGCAAGAACTAACCTTCTTCATGACGTCCTTGGTCGCTTGAGTGGCCGTGAACCAGAGGAGGGGTAGTGAGCTCAGCGAGCGCTCACGGCTGCCTCACTCCGTGTCGACGGCTCGAGAGGGCGCCACTAAAGCATGTTCTGGATAGGCTGTGTGAAGCCGGCAGCCAGGGCAGGTGGCATTTCATTTGCTGCGCGATAAAACACTAATTCGGCATGACATTTCATTGGCCACAAACGACAGCAAACCCGGGGTAAAGATCAGTTCAGAACGGGAGCCACTTCGCGCTACCATACCGCCAAACGGCCAGACCGTTTAATAAAGACAAAAAAAAACAAAAAAAAAAACAAACGCGAACGCACACTTTAAAGACGAAATGTCACGGCGTATTCACTACATTTGATTTAGTTAGCCGATGGTCGCTCAAACACCAAAAGAAGGAACTGCATGAGCGTGCAATCTTGGTGCAGCTTGATTGGCTTTATTGGCCCGTAGTGTTGGCTGCGCCCTGACCTAAGGTAACGCGAAATCAACATTCAGATCTCAGAGTCAAACCAACGAAGGGCATCTGGCACGCCCCAGCAAAAAAATAACGTGTTATTTTTCTTGGCCAACTGGAGATCTCTTGTCGTACAACCAAAATCTCGAATGCAGGGCGCCTTCTCATTGAGAAGGCGCCCTGCATTCGAGATAGGCCTCCGTCAGACTGCGGGCACCTCGGACGGGATTAAAAGCTGCCAAATGGTCAGCGCTTTGCCTCAGAGTGACCTAGACTTTTTTATATATTATTTACGGTTATAAGCCACCGAGACGGTCATGAAACAAAATAGTGTCGCACCATTCTGACAAGCCATAGCGTGATTGCAAAAAAATAATTTCAATTCATAAGAAACAATTGAATTTGCAAACATGGTTGAATTGCAACCGCCGGTATCCCTTTCACGGCGTCAATTTTATTTGGGTGTATGATACCGATACACCGTGAAAGGCGTGCAAACGCAGTCACAGTCCACTCGCAGCCTTACGCTTGTTGTTTTTGCACTTCTGGCTCGCTCACTGCGCGCCAGGCATATGACACCCACAAATCTGGTGCCATTTCTGTCTCTCACGTGGCGTTCCATGCGCCACATGACGACACATGCAAATCAAGCTATTCTTGAACACATGTCGCCATCTGTATTTCATAATAAGAAACGGTAACTTGCCGTAAGTGAATGGGGAAGGGTTGAGGTGTTATACTAAACTTCACGTGCAATCTATCGACATGCAGTTTCTGATAAATATAATATCAAAAGATGCTTCGTACTTTAATGTTTCGCTATTTTTGTTAGTTGACGTGATTTCGTTTTTATAGCACGAGGAAATAACACTACTTCAAACTTCATCTTTTATTTAAAAAAATTCATTATGTGTACAGTTCTTTGCTTATTTTTTAATTACCTACATCCAACAGACCGTTTATGTAAATTATCGTGGACATTGGCACGTTTTAATTCGAGAAACAAACATAGGTCAATATAAGAAACTGTGGTCCATTCAAACATAAATAATAAACTAACAACTAAATATAAACTTAATAATGAGACATTAAAAAGCCACTGACACGCCAAAAGAAATTTTTTTTCATGCTAGGCGTTAAAATGGTGTATCAAGACATCACCAAAAAAATTTTTCACTTAAAGGGATTGTCCGGTCAAATTTTGTATTAGAGAAAACAATTGAATATCATTGTTATTGCCTTGAGACGGATCGTACGTGCAATATCTGAATTTTATATGCCCCCCTGCGTGAGTAATTGAATTTATGCTGCTCCAATCGCATTCTAGCGTAAACGCTGCTTTCGTTGGCAACATTGAAGCTCTGACGTCACAAAACACAAAGCGAGCAGTTTTGTCTGCCTCAGCGTGCTTCGTTTTTGTTATTGTGCTCGACTTGTTTCGTAGTTCAGTGAGATTTTTGTTGCGCGGTTGGGTGCCGCAACCACCGGGCAGCACATGCGAGCCAAGACATGACGTTCCACACTTTTCCGCGAGACATACAGCTACGAGCGAAGTGGATCGTCGCCGTGCGTAGGGACTAGGTTCCCGTCAAGATCGAGATCCCGCTTATGCAGCAATCATCTCACAGAAGAGAGCTACGAGCTGAGCTCTAAGCGGACAGGAGGCTCGTAAGCTGAGGTGTGATGCTGTGCCAACGATATTAAACTACGTCCATCCACTGCTCGCCCAAATCGGATCAATCAATTTGATTATGCAGCGAAACCGAAACCAACAGCTAGGCCATCTGGAAACGATACCAGAAGTTGTATTTAGCACGCGTGCAGCCCGATTCTGTTTGACCCGCGTGTGAAAATGGAGCGTGACTACGATTCACCAAGCTCGTCCTAGTCAAGTGACGACATGCATTTGAACGATTCGCTGTTTGTCTTCGACCCGCGGACATCGCCTCTGAGGGAACGACCCGCAGCCTCATCACCGATCCAGTGGATCCGCTGACATGTGTACCCAGATGCCGCTTTGTGTACTTAGGTGCCGCTTCAGAGGCGAAATCTGCATCCTTTGCTTTGCAAGCGCCCCTAGCTCGATCGGTGGCCGTCACAGTTGTGTTTGCGCGAAACGGCATACGTTTGCTCGAAGCTTATGGCTGTCTGCGAGTAATTTCCTGCTAAAAGGCATGACTTTTTTTGCACATGCTCGAGAACTGCATTAAAAGAACCGTATTTAAGTAGGGTACAGCCTAGGAGACTATATAATTCGAAACAAAATACAAGACATCCATCGACCAACGCTTGTTATCCCGACCATCCAACAAACCGTTGCGTTTTGTGACGTCACGCAGCACCTACGGATGTCAGCCATTGACACTGGCGAAATTCGGGGTGCAGTTTCGTACATAGGCTCATGAAAGGTTTAATTAATAACGGGAGATCATATATCAAAATAAAAATGACGTTTGTCTATATGAAGGCTCCCTCGACGTAATGATCGCAAGAACTTAAGTACTTCCGGTTTCGACCGGACAATCCCTTTAACTATCGGGATTTTTTTTTTTTTTTGTTTGAAGAAGTACGATGTTTAATTTAAAGTGCCCGCCAGTGCCCCCCAGTGCCCTGTGACGTAACAGTGTACCGCAAGGTTTCGGGGCGGTCAGAAGGGAGGCGTCGATCTACGTCACTAAAAGTGGGTTCGCCGAAAGTCCCGTAACACGTTTGCAAGTGCGGTCTCAGGGCGCCGCCATCTTGCCCAGTAGGGTGCGCTTGGGCGCGGCCATAATCCGATTGTGACGCCTTACCAAGGCCTCGTAATCCGATTAGGACGCGTCCAAGCGCACGAACTCAACTCTCCTACGTCACGCCGCGGTGGTGGCGCGTCGGGCGCACTTCCGGTCTGGGGTGGTGGGCAGAAGTCGCCGTGCGAGACATGCATTCCTGCGTTGTTGTTGAAGAAACCAGACAAAAACCTTCCTCCTCGTCAAAATACTGCGACGGGGGCTGTACCAAGAGAGTCTGGAAAGGTTTGAAGATCAGTTTTCATGTGTTTCTGCCCCCTCCGTTCGTCCGAGAAAGTGGATAGTAGCCGTGAAAAGGGCAAACCTGACGCTGTCGAATTACGATTGCTTGTGCGGGCAACACTTTGTGGTCGCCAGATGTATTTGCTTTGTTCCAACATGAACGAGAGAAAACCGCCAAGTTGTCCGGACCACCCACGGGTTCAGTGCGTCTTCAAATTCACACGGCCGCCTGATCGTTCGAACTTTCGTCTGCTTTTTCAAACTTGTCTGCTTTTTGTCGTCAGCTCGTTCAAACAAAAGCGGCCCGTAGACCAACCTTTGACCGGGTGATTGCAATAAGAAGTAATTGCAGGCCTCAAAGGACTTAAGTAGGCTCGGTGTAAACAGTAGATACAAGATGTTGATCATTGGTATTAGTCGCCATCACCAACTTGTTACGCTTGGTCTGTTCCCGCTTCCGATTTTCAGTATCGACGTCGATCATCGCCGCTACCTTCTACACTTTTGCAGCACGAGCGACGTCGCGACCGAAAATAGCTAGAACAATCTCATCATGGTTTTGGCGTCCATTCTGCGACGTTCATGCGAATGAATCGCAGCACGTCAAATTATTTACGCAAAGTTTAGCGGCGTAACGAGCCTTGATAATTTCGCTCAGGCGATTAAAGTGGTAAGACAATGCTATGAGGACGTAGAATCGACAATTCATACGCGAAAAAGAGTATGCAGAGTCACACAGACGCCGACAACGTGACATTAAAATGGTTTGTTGACGCGGGACGCGGTGCTTCTTGCCCGTACTCCATTGCGCATCCGTTCGAACTGTCGTCGGCTCTTTCGAACTTGTCTGCTTTTTGTCGTCAGCTCGTTCAAACGACAGCTGCCCGTAAACCAAACGTTGACCCGGTAATTGCGATAAGAACTAAGTGCAGGCCTCAAAACACTTTTGAAGGTTGGTTGGGGTAAGTAGGCTACACACTAAACATTTTCACACCCTTATTGGTGTAAATGGCATGGGTCACAACTCACCCCCTTATTGGTGTACGAAAACGCCCTAGAAAAAACGTGTTATTTATCACACCCTCAAAAACCGGTGTAATTCCTTACATCCTTCACAGAAAGGTGTGATTCTGCTCTACACCATTTTATTAGGGTGCGATGGCAGCAGTACACCCTTCCAAAAAGGTGTACTGCAGCTAGAAGAGCATGGTGGAAAAAAAAACCCGAGACTAGTGACAAAAAATTAGGACAACACAACACTGTCTCAAAATGTTTTGAGACGTGTTGTGTTGTCCCGATTTTTTGTCCCTAGTCTCGGTTTTTTTCACCATGATCCTTCACCAGCTCGCCTGCGCAGTAACTCTCACTTCATTCAGCTAGAAGAAATAATGCTAAATGTGTAACACAGCACTTCATCAAAAATTATTTACGGAACAAATTGAAAACATTTGAAACACTTTATTTTTTCAATTCAGAGAAACGTGCGTGGATCTTATCGCGCTTCTGTCGCGAATTCACAGCAAACCAACGTCAAACCTCAAATGCGAGCATTTGTTGACCTAATGTTAAATTTCCGTGACAAAGCTACAACATTCTTAGAGGCTTAAAATAAATGCACTCAAACTTTTAGTAAGGCTCTCCTTCGCCTAAACCTACTTTAATGTTGTCTAGCTCTGGTGACGTAACCAAAATTCCACAGGCTGGCAAAGACGGAACGACCGGGAGTCGCTCGGGGCGTAAGCGGCAGTTCATAGTAAAATGGTCTATTGGGACGGAAGCAGGACTACTACCAGAATCATGCTTGCAGAGTACTTACATATAAAACACCGATCTCATGTAACCGTGATAGATGCATAATCCGATTCGGGCACCACAGAACAATTCACAAACACAACGTCGAGGATGATGGCGGTCGCTCACATTCAACGGAACTCTCGCGATCGCCGATGCGCAGCTCTCTGTCGTGATAGATGCAGAATCCGATTCGGGCAGCACAAAATAACGCAAACACATTGTCGAGGTTGAAGGCGGTCGATCACATTCAGCGGAAGTCTCGCGACCGCCGATGAGCAGTTCTTTGTCGAAACGCGTCCAACAAACACAGCACAATAATCCCATGGACTCCGACGAAATAAACCACCATTACCAAAAAGTTAGTATGAACGTATTCCGGCCGTTCAAGACGAAAAATCACGGCTGCGACTGCAACGCACGAAAAACAGTAGAACACTGACACCTGACGGGCGCTTTTTAGAAACCGGACCTACGTGGCCCCTACAACTCACCGTAACTTGGACTACGGCAAAGACTTCGGTCCCAGTGAGCCCATCAGGGCGTCAGAGCGAAGTCACGTGACAAATTTTCGTCCAAGCGTCTTTGTCCTACGGAGAGCGGTCACGTGTTACGCACCACTACTCTGATTTGCTAGAAGCGGCCTTCGCACTTGTTCACAGTCACACGACGACACAAAAGAAGGTGTGGAGGCTTATCAGAAGACGAGGTCAAAGAGGGGTGGACAAAGCAGCTAAGTGTAAAAAGCAGATACTAGAAGATGTTGATCATTGTTATCAGAGGCCTTCACCGACTTGTAATGCCAGATTCTACTTGCGGTTTTCAGTATCGACGTCCACCATCTTAGCTACGGTCCACGCTTTTGCAGCCCCAGCGACGTAGCGACTGAAAATAGCGAGCAGAATCTCATCGTGGGAGTCAGGCTTCCGCGCCCATCCTGCGGCGTCCACGTGAAATGAATCGCCGCGCGTCATATTATTCACGCAAAGTTCGGCCTCGGTAATTTTGCTGAAGCCGCTCAAGTAGTCAGACATTGTTAGGGGGACGTAGAGTCAACAATTCCAACGCGAAAAAGAGCACGGGAGTCCCACCGACGCCGACAACAACGCAATTCAATGGTTTGTTTATGGGCGACGGCGGGATTCTTGCCCACCATCCACCGCGCATGCGCGCGCCGGTGGCGTCCGCTAGAGGTGCTGCGGTTTGTTTGTAAACATGAGTTGATGTATAGAATGTATGCTGCAAGTGGTGCGGGGAATTGCACAAAAACAGTGATCGTTCCTCACGTGACTGAATTCGGCGAATAGCAGCGCCGCGCGTTCGAGGCGCGCGGCGCGCTCAAAAACAGGGGAACGTACTGTCGGGGCGAGTGCAACGTCTACTTTGCTGCACGACACTTGATTCGGCTCCTCACGTGATCGGATCTCGGCGAATAGCGGCGAGGGCGGCACGCGGCACGTGGAATCAAACGCGCAACTCTGGCTCCCGTAGGGAGCCTATACAGGAACTCTACAGTGAGCAAGATTGCAGCGCCCTGAAGCCGGGCTTGCAAACGTGTATTCTGGTCTTCTCCACGAGCGATCGTAGAAAACAAAGTTTCAGTTCCACTACCTTTTTATCGCTGCACCGTTGGTTAGTTTGCGTGCTGTAAAGCGCCGTTTGCACATATGCAACCGAGTAAGACTGAGAGAGACCAGACCGGTTTTTAAGCCTCTTGCGACTTCTTAGGACCAGCTCCGCTGCAGCGCATCCGGTCCTAAGACGTCGTAAGAGGCTTACAAACCGGTCTGGTCTCTCTCGGTCGTACTCGGTTGCAAGAGTGTGAACGGGCCTTAAAAGTTGGGGACGAAGAGTCAGTGGATCGACGTGATGGAGGCCAATGATGAAAGCGTTGCGAGTACACGCTAGTGTACGAGTGCATGCCATCAGTCCGATAATACAGAGCCATACTGGGCACAAAATAAACTATCGAGTTTTGAAACAAACAAAAAAAAACAAAAAAAAATTAGAACGCTCGCAGAAATTAGGATTGCTAGCATAGGACACGCCCGATCGCATTGCTGAAGGTTCAGACACCGAGGTCGTCGAATCATCGGATACCCTCCAGGCTGAAGATGCCTGCCGTCTAAAGAATACGAACTGGTGAGTGTACTAAGTACAAGTAAACGGCGAGCATAAAGTACGTGTTTTGTCTGGAACATGAGTAGAACTTGTTTACTAGGTTCACTGACTCCTCTTTTTCTACCTTTACAGCAACATCAGACGATGAAAAGCAAATAAAAGAAACCTTATCTGCTTGAATCGCTCGCGGAAATGCGAAGACTAAAAAAATATATATATAAAAAAAATATTACACGCGGTCGCGGTAAGCACGAGGAGTAATACAACTCACGTAACTTCCGGTGATGCCTCCCTTCTGACCGCCCCGACATCTTGCGGTTCATTGCTACGTCACAGGGCACTGGCGGCCACTTTGAACTGGGCTTCGTATTTCTGTTTTTTATATATAAAAAAAACTACGCAACTCTAAAGTGAAAAAATATTTTGGTGCTGTCCTGATACACCACTTTAACGCCTAACATAAAAAAATGATTTTTTTTTGGCGTGTCAGAGGCTTTTTAATGTATAGCTCAAGGCAGACTTGTGCACGTTACTAAAAAAAGTAAAGAATTACAGTTGCAATTACTCAGGTCTGAAATGTAATTTATTACAATTACAATTACTCTTCCATAAAAGTAAGTGACCGTTACTCCAAAAAGTAATCCGTTACTTTCGCGGCGTTACTTTCAACTTTACTGCACTATTAATAGGAAACAAAGAACGGGGTTATGCAACTGTTTATTGGTTGACTGGGTCACACTTTGTTGATCTTCAGCAATAGCTGACTCTCGAAAGTTGCATCCAACATCTTTCCCCGCTTCTTTGTAAAGATGTCAGCCGCCACGCTGAATACCCCCTCCACTGAGGCGCTGGATGGGAGCGCAGTATTATAGCGCACAAATGATTGACGCACCGCATCGTACCTCTGAAATGGGGCGATGGAGGTACACTCTGCGTCCTGGAGAAAACACGAAGCTTCATTATGGGAGATGGAACTTGATGCAGTTGTCATTGCAAAGCTCAAGTAATCGCTGGTGGAGTGGTCCGTGCCGTCTTCCTGGGTAGATGGCGCGCCAATCGTTGTGTATCATGTTCATACAAACTCCAGCGTCTGGAGGAAAGTATGTGTTCCTCTCGCCTTCATCGGGGATAGCGAAGAAAGAGTGAAGAAAGGAAAGGCGCACTTGGCTCTAGTGGGAGGGAAGTGGAAAGAAGATGGATTTTCAATAGCAAGAAATGTCAACGCGAGCAAAATGGCAGAAAGGAAGATATTCTTTCCTTTTTGTTATGCGTTTATGCGAGTTTTAGAAATGAATGTCTTGACCCGTTGTCGTCACGACCTTCTATTGTTTTCGTCCCGAGTCCGGTTCTTCCCATCAGTGTGCTTCATGATAAAAAGCACACTGATGGATAAAAAAAAAAAAAATTAGGGCTTAGGCGATGCAAAGAAAAGCTTCGACAGATCTTTGTATGTGTGTGTGTGTGCGCGCGCGCAACGGCAGGTTTTCAGTTGAGCTTACCGGAACACTCCTTTTTTCCTGAAATCGAAGGTGTTTTTTCCTGCGTTCAAATTTGCCGCTTTTTCCACCGCTAATAAAAAAGTAACGAATTAAAAGTAATCCCTTACATAAATAAGTAATTAAATTACTTTACGATTACCCTAGAAAATAAGTAACGAATCCGTTACAAAATTACAGATAAATGTAACGGATTACAAGTAATTTCGTTACTTGTAACGGATTACGTACAAGTCTGGCTCAAGGGGTACTCCGGCGATTTTTTCATGTTCGCTGATTTGCCTCAAAATTGGTTCAACACGCCACTAGACACGGCTGCACAAATTCCCCAAGTATTGTAAAAAAAAAAAAAGCGATATTATTGATTTTTTGAATTTCGTTTTTATCGTGTTTCTCAAGTCGGTAGCCCCTACTGGCAACATTGAAGTGTGACGACAGAAATGATACAAAGTGGGCAGTAAGCAACATGATTATGTAAAGACGTTTGATGGGGGAAAAAGAAGGCTTGGTAGCTGATTCACTGAAAAGCACGCAAAAAGCACCCGACATGCCCTGTTTAAGACGATTCCGAGTCAAGAGGTCCAACAAGTCAAAAGATCCATTATTGGACCTTCTGACTCGTTGGACCTTTTGACTCGTCGGACCTCTTGACTCGCCGTGGATCTTTCGACACGTTGGACCTCTTGACTCGTTGGACCTCCTGACCCACATTAGATCTTTTGACTCGTGTCTGGCGAGTCAAAAGATCCAACGAGTCAAAAGGTCCATTATTGGACCTTTGGACTCGTTGAACCTCTTGACTCCCTGTCCGATAATGGGGAAAGGGGGGGGGGGGGTGAAGGGCTTCGAAGAAAGTTGGAACAAAAACAGCAGGAAAAGAAAGAAAAGCAAAACAACGATGAATGACGGCTTTCGGGTGGTGAGGAGGGGGTGACGGTCACTGCACTGCAACAGGGCGGGATCTCGCAAATAATAACAAAGCAAAAAGCAAAAAAAAAAAAAGGGATGATGGGAGAAGATGGTGCAGTGGCCTCGGGAACGACAGGTTTTGGGATCCTAAATGGGTGGCTGTGTCACCGCATTGTGCGTTTTCCATTTCAATCGGCTGGTGACCAACGCTATCTCTTCGTGCTGTAGGCTTGACTACCGCAGGAATTTCCCAAGAGTTTTGCGCGCTGTACTAGCTTGAAAGTCACTACACAAATGCACACACGCACACTAAAAGCGCAAAGCCGCGAGGCACTCTGCGATCGATTGAACTAGCCGATAATAACATGCACAAAAAAATTACACCATCTTCCCGAGGGGAACCATGGGGTGATGCGGAGCATTGTGTTGGTTCCGAGGAAAGAGTCAGTTGCGTGCTGACGTCGAGAGATGGCGCCACCGACTGCCCTAGCGTTTCCCCCTACGCGAGCCTTCGTCGCGGCTCGCGGCAGAGAAACTTGGAACGCTCGCCGCTCGCCGTTTATTTTTTTCACACTTGAAGGAGAGGAGACTAGAGGAGGAGAGTTGCGCGTGCGCGCGCGGTGGGAGGAGAAGCGAACGCACGCGCAGTGCACGCAGCTGGTAGAGAGAGAGCGGAGAGAGTAACGCGCAGCTGTTGGAGAGAGGGAAGGAGGAGAGTTGCGCGTGCGTAGTGTGACTGCGGGCTACGACGCCGATGCCGCGGGACATAGACCCGAGCAAGAAATGCTCCGCATCTAAAGGTCGACGAACGCCATTAATACGTTTTGTTTTTACCATTGCTCGATTGGTCCTGTAAGCTCGTAGCGTCGGCGTTCACTGTAGCTTTAGTAAAACGTAGTTTAAACGCGGGAAGAAAAAAATCTGATAATATATTTTTTATAATTTCGAATTAGCGCAATGGTGGTGCAAGAAAACATATCCACATGATGAATCAGACAATATTATGAACATACTACATATTTGTAGTGGTGTGCGTGCAGTCACGTATGGCTACTACGTGATGCACGTTAAAGGCCACAGGCTATAGTAGTTGTACTGCACTGTCAAAATTTCTCGTCTACAGCGTAAACCAGTGTCGCCGCTCCTCAAAGGCAAATCGACCTGACACTGAATAAACACAAACCTCAAATATATTTTTGTGATTGCGTGTTATGCAACAGCGTCTTTGTGTGTCACCATATTTAATTCTTACGTAACGGGATAGAGGAAATACTATTTTTTTGTTAATTAGCGTTCTATCAACATTTGTTGTTATTTTTTTTTATTAGCCTTCTATCGGAATTATTTATTCTATTTTCGTCGGGCAACGCCTAACGTGTTACACGATGTTTTAATATTTTAAAAATATATTCTGCTAGTGAAGGGCAGAATGACTGCATGCGCATAAGGCATCACAGCATACTTCGGTTGAGTGAGCGTATTTCACTTAAGTCGACGCTCGATTCTTAGATTCGTAGGTGAGCTTTTCTCAGCATCGGACAGTTTGCTCAGGTGAGCTTTTCTCCGGTGAGGTTTGCTCCGCCGGCCCACAGGTCGCACAGCGGAACATCTTTGATAAACCGTTATTATCTACCTGGGAGTCTACTGATCTTGAAAATGGTGCCTCTTGAAAACTAATCTACTGAATAGAATTATTGCTAAATTACCCAAGCATCAAGGAGAATGAAGGGAATGGTGTTCGACGCGCCGCACGTGCCGGCGTCTGCAGCAGTAACTGTCCTAAAGAAAAAACCTAAAACAAATTGTTTCTTGCACGCGCGTTCGTCAACGCTTTATTTTGGTTATTTACTTCGAATCTTTTATACGGGGAAGGCGTACGCGTGCGGCGCGTGCGGCGGTGCGAGCGTAAAGTTTTTGGTCACGCAAAAGAAAAATCTACAGAACCCTAGCCATAAACAGCTTAGCTGTAAAAAGCTCGATCCTGGATAACTTTCGCCTGCCTTTTTCGTTTAGATGTTGACAATTTGTCTATTGTCTGCTTGCTGGCCGGCTAATTATTCATGACTCCAAGAAAATCGAAGTCACCTAAAAACAAAGGTGACGCGCTTTGAAAGCAGGTCCTCTCGCCGTGGTTGTATGCTTGTTGTGCTTCGTCTTCGCGGACAATATTGCTTTACAGAAAAAAAAAAGTCGCGGTTCAGCGACACCGCAGCAAAGTGAGGAGAGTTCCCTCCGGCCCTCCCCTAGCCGCGGAGAAATCGCGAAGAAGTAAGGGGACTATTCCCTTTTCCTCCTGCAGCCGCTTGTGCCGGCCAAGAAAATACGCGCGTGACGTGAACTGGGTGAAAGAGTTAGCAAGCTCAATAAATAACTGTTCGAATTGAGGCTACTTTTTTTTTAATGTTGTCGTGAAAACGTGAACAGACGCGTCAAAACACTCATATTCTTGACTTTTGTCACGCAAAGTTTTAGTGGCGCATCTACCCCAAGCAAAGAAAAGCGCTCCCTCCCCACTTCCCAAAGCCAGCGACACAAAACCGGAAAACGGTGCGGAGTTGAGCGGCGCGTCAAACTTAAATCTGTCTCACATTTTTTTTTCTTTTTTAAACAAAAACTAAGGCACTTAGAAAAAAAAATGTTTTCTGGTCTTTAATGTTCAACGTCTCCCCTTGTACTAGGGGAGGAGTGGTGAGGAGCTTTTCGCGACCCCCTTGCAATATGACGCGGCAGCTCTCGAGTAATTGGCTTTCTTGACCCGCATTGGATCTTTTGACTGGCGTCTGCCGAGTCAAGAGATCCAACGCGTCAAAGATTCATTATTGCACCTTTTGACTCGTTGGACCTTTTGACTCGTTGGACCTCTTGACTCGCCGTGGATCTTTTGACTCGATGGATCTCTTGACTCGTTGGACCTCTTGACCAACATTGGATCTTTTGACTCGTGTCTAGCGAGTCAAAAGATCCAACGAGTCAAAAGATCCATTATTGGACCTTTTGACTCGTTGGATCTTTTGACTCGTTGGATCTCTTGACCAGAAGCGTTTAAGACTACCTGCTAAACCTGAAAGTCTGTAACATTTGTGACGTCACACCACTGGAGAGCGCGCGGAAACTTGAACGCTGGTTTCGGCATCATCTTCATTTACGGTTTCCTCAGTTTCTATTTTGAATTTGGAGAAAATAAATAGCATACCGTGAAGATTAAAGTCTGGGTAGTCAGAAAATGCAATTTGTTTGGTTAGCTCGAAAAACGGCCGCAGTACTCCCAGTTATTTAATTTAACATTAACTTCATCACTGTAGAATACAAAAAAAATATATATAAACCGTCAAGAAAGAAGCAAAACGGAATACGTGGGGGTTGCACCTTAAGAGTGAAATCATTGTCCCTCTATTTCAAGTACGCCTTGTACAAAAACTCGCTCCGGCGACTGCCGTGCTCTTGCTCCAGGAGGAAAAGAACGTCTCTGACATTGGCCCTCTTCAACCGCGGACGCGTCGGAACCATGGAACTTGCGCTCGAGCACGTGATAGCCGAACTCTCGCCGCTTTGTTGTTCTCGTGATCCGACTTCTAACGACGCGGTGATGTTGGCTTCTCCTTGACGCATCTTTTTCGCGTCTGCTTCGCGCAATTCTTCCACCTCGTGCTTGAGCTTCAGTTGCTCGGGGTCTTCCATCATGAAGCCACTCCTTGCCGCGCGAAGCAGTATCTCTCGCTCTTGTTCACCGTGTCGTCTCTTCGCAACCTTGTCAATTCCTCCAGAAACCTTAGTTGTCCCCTCACGTCTTGCGTGACATCGTAGCGGACGTCGACTCTGGCATTTTCTTGCCGATGCTCAACAATGACGATGAGTTTCTCCAGGAGGGACCGGAGACGTTCTTGGGTAGCTTGTGACACTAGGGCCAGAACGTCGTCTGGAATCTCGCTGATACCGTACTTCGCAGACATATCTGCTATCCATCTTCGAAGCGGCTTCGTGAAAAGGAAGTTGTACTCCTGGCATGAGCGCACTTCAGTGCCTATGGCGTGTGACGACAAAATATTACGAGTTTCCTCAGTTAGATTGACGCCTCCCATCGCCGCAACGTCATTGATGTCATCGTCAATCTTTTGCGACACGGAGGCTCGTTTTTCCCTTAGGATCGCGGTGGGATCTCTAACCACTGGTGGCATCCCTTTGAACGGTAGAATCCCACCCGAGAGTGATGCGAGACCGGTCGATTTCGATAATAAACGGCTCTTTCCGCAGCTGCCGCGCTTGCAGTGGATGCTGAACACGCTGCAACGAGTCTCTGCTGGTGTGCAAACACAGCCTGAAGTCTCGAAGGATGTTTAAGCTGCATGGCGAGCGATCTGGGAGTCAAAACTTGCATGTGTGTCGCCGAACTAGGAAAAATCGACAGAGGATTGAGAACTTTTGTAGGCTTTGAGCTGGCGTCATCGCCGGTGACATTGGAACGGCAGTTCTTGGCGGGCGCACTCCTTCGATAGACAACTCTTTCGTGAGTAGTGAGTGCCTCAGATGTGGCAGACTGTTCCTAAGGAAAGGAACGAGGCATGGTTGTGGGGAAGAATTCAGCTCCCTCTCCAACTGCTTCGTGAAATATTCCGGTTGAATAATTCCATCGATAAGACCCTGAATGAGACATCTAACATTGGTGGCAGTGAGCCCGGGCTGAGCGCTCGCGAGACGAATCAAGGTGGAGAGGAAGTTCTTGCATTTATTTTTTGCCATGTCTGGCGACATCTGAGACGGGGTTGAGGTCCCTGTGGGACGGTTAGGTAGAGTGGTCTGAACAGAGAATGGCTGCGCACCGGGACCTGCCCTCACCGTCGGCGGGCTCAAGCCACCCTGCTGTTGCATCGTGTCCCGGCCGATTAACTTTGCTTGTCCAACACCTGGCAGGATGCCAGGTCCTGGCTGCCTCGGCCGCAACACCGTTCCTGCCATCTGAGTGGGTGCAGTGTATCTGGCCGGTATTTGATGGAACGTTTGTTGTCCTCCACGCGTTTGTGGTGGCCGCAGTCTAAAGGCCTCCCTGCCCATAACGGTTGGTGCTGACGGACCTGAATTGAGATCAGGGCCCGTGTTCACCATTTGGAGCTGGTCGCCCTCAGTCTTCACCAGCATGGCGTCACGCGTCACCCCACTCTGAAGCGAGAGGGCACCCTGGATGGCTGAAGTTGTCCCCCAGCTCTGGTGGCCAATGGCTGCGAGGTCAGTCGACTTGGGTTATCAAGGCATAGTCGGGGCGCGAGTGCTCGCGGCTCACCGGGCACCGGTCTTGGAGGGTTCATCTGCAGAATTACCAAGTTCCGGAGAGTAATTAATTATCCGCATATTTTCGACGTGAGGGCGTGTGCTACAGCTTCTTAAGGATGCAAAAACGACAGTAATTACGCTGCATTCTTGGCAATACGGCGTCATGTAAGCCTCGCTTGAGCGCTAGAAGTCACAATGATTTTGCACCGAGGCCAACCCCGATGTTTTTATGTTCATAAATAATGTGGAAATTGTTATTTTCAGTGGCTGTTATGTTAAACAGAGAGTTTTTTTTCTTAATATTCACAGATAAAAAAAGACCGCACCCACACACTGGTGCGGTCTGTGCAGCTAAATTATATGAACTCGCGGAAATTAGATGTGGGAAAATCGTCACGATAAGTGGACCAATTTGAGAATTGACCTCGACCTCATTGTATCCTAGCCGTGAGGTGAAATTCTGATTACAATATTTCTAGTCGGCGCTACGGGACGAGAAATGTCATCCGTGTACATCGGCTTCAAACCGAAACTAACCTGCCAAAGCGCGCCAGTGACGTCGATCCCACTCACTTATCCACGCCGCAGGTAACGTGACCAGTGCGACGCAAGCCGAGAGCAAAGGGATCGACGCCACAGGCGCGCTTGAACGGGTTAGTTTCGATCTCGAGCCGTCTACTAGGATGACGTTTCTCGCCCCGTACGCCAACTTCAAAGTTTTTCAAAATTTCACATCTGGTCTAGATTATAAAGATGTCGAGCGTCAATTCTCCAGCTACATTATGCATCCAGAACTAAGAATTAACGACTGGTCTTTTTTTTTAGTTCGTTAGCTAACTAACTAAAAAATTTTGCATCATTTCTGGTGGCTCCCATGACCCCCAACTTAGCCCCAGGGCTGAAGAAAACCCTAATGCAAGCACTGTCATTTTTTTTTCATTTTTTTAAGAAAAAGAAATCATTTTTTACAGGGCGTATTCGCACGACGTTAATTCGCCGTTTTCTTGTTCGATGTGATCCTTGTGATGCTTACACTATACACATTTGATGGTGTCATGTGATTCGTGGAACTGCTCGCCCTAGGCACGCACCAGACAGCCCATAACAGCAGACTGGTGGACGAGATTACATCAGTGAACACACGCGTTCGTTTCAATGTGTACAAAATCACAGTCAGAGCGTGGGAAAATCACAGCGCAGCACGCCCTTGTTCGTCGCTTCGAAAAGCGAGCAAAATACACAAAGAGCATACGTATACGAACGGAGCCCGTTTCTGGAATGCATTCTAAAAACAGGCTTCCGGCCGTTTTCTGAAGCGACGAACATGGACGTGCTAGGCTGTGGTGTTCGCAAATCGGGCTGTGATTTTCGCAGACCTTGGAACGCCACATTATGAGAACGGCAGGGAGCTCTTTCAGTTGTACCTCCAGCGCGATCGGAGTGTAACGAGCGCGTCCAGTAGGGCCTGGCGTCTGAAGAAGACTCCTTTCGCATCTGTCCCCTGGCACTGAAACGGGGCTTGATTCGAAACATCGATGACCCGGGGACCCATGGTCGCAATTCGACGTGCGTCCTCATAACGTAGTTAAACGGTATACTGTGTGAATGGGCCTTACTAAGACTCGGCACGTGGCTTTCAATGATAGGATGAAAACCTCTCCCACCTGACCCGGAACCTAAGCTCAAACACTTGATGGCCCCCAGGAAACGGTCAGACATCAAACGCCAAACACACCTAAACAGCAATCAACGTTTGTTCGTCTCAACCCAGCGACAAAGGAAGTTCGTCAACGAGCGTTCCTGCATGCCGATGGTTCCGAATCGACAAAGAACTGCTTCTTTTCTATCGGCATGCAGTGCTGATTGTTCGCTCAAATAACGGGATTAAATAGACTGTATGGCTCTAATATCACGATAGGATTCAGGATAGATTTACCTTCGCGTGAAGCTTGGAAGGGAAACGTGTCAGTGTTACTTCTTGCGTGGATCTGCCGCAAAACTAAACTATTGGCGTTCGAAGGCTGCCCTGGATGAGCCTTCAGAGCGCGTGCCTGGTGCGCGAGCTCTGTAATGCGTTTCGCTTGCTGCACGCGCAGTTGTCTGCAGCACTGTGCTAAAGCCAGAACCTAAAACAAATAGCACTCTGCACGTGAATTTGTCGGCACCTAATTTTGATTAGGAAGTTTCATATCCTAGTTACATTAACGCTCTTAAAGGGGTCATTAAACGATTTTCTACTTCTTCTTCTAGCTTTAATCCTAAACTCAAAGGCGAATTGAGAAATCGATTCGTTGTGACATATGCTTGGGCACCGGTGCGATGGCTCCAAGCTTCCACCGTGCTTTTTAAGCACACCGTAGAACTTGTCATTCCCAATTGACGATAAGTTCCGTCAGGGCACTCTGGGCCACGAACGCGAAATAAAATATTCGTCGACGGATTAATTGACTGGTGACGAGCGAATACGTCCGAGTGACAGAGTGCCCGTGTCCAGTGCGTGGGCTGGGCTAGGCTGACGGGTTGGGCACCCCGGATGCATCACAGTGACAAAGGCAGAGAACTTTCGAAGGAAAGAGAGGTAACAAATAGTCCGCTATATTTTTTTTAATTTCATGCCGAAAAGCAGGTTTTAGGCCTTCTACGCTCGTGCACTAGTTTTATTTTGACGCACTAAAGGATATACAATTCGTGAAACCCCAAATTGACCCGAGCGAAAATTCATTTCATGGTCCTTTTAATTGGATTGGCTGCCACGTGGAGCATGAAACGCACGAGTTTTCCAGTGCTTCTGTGCTGTTGGTTCCTCGCAGTGGTCGAAACCGACGAACCAGCGTGTGTTGGAAACTGCCCAAGGTCCCAAACTCGTCGTTTCTGTAAACTTGCGTTTATACTTTAATTATCTTCCAATTTTGTGTAGAGGGCAGTGCAAAGCATGGTAATTAATAGAAATCAAAATGGTTTCAATAAGCAGATTTTAAATCGTGATTCGAAGTATACTCCTGTTTTACCGTGATGATTTTAATTTTTTTTTCCTAATAGTAAAATATCAGAAATATATATCATTATTTATCGATTGTGACTCGATTCTTTTCATGCGCATTTATTTTTGTATTTGTTAATACAGTAACCATGACAAGAAAAATATATATCAGGCTGATCGAACACAAGCGAAATACGGAATTCTTATCAGCAAATCGGCGAGGAGCTTTTTTCGCTCAGTTCTCTGGCATCCTGTGCAAGCAAATTGAAATGCGAAGGAAAGATGAAAACACAGAAAGTATGCGTCCGCGCAAAATCACACATATCAGCAGAGGGATAAACATACGGAGAAAGAACATGAGATACGGACTGAGTTATAAATCTGAGGTAGATCTTCCATTTGCAAGTATAATAGTTGTGTGTAGCGCGAGGTTGCCGCTTTTCTTTCGAGGCCATACCACCACATTACGCTCTTTAAAACTAAATGAAAAACCCATTGTTATTCGGCAACTAGAGCACTGTGCGCGAGTTCAAAAGCAGAAACCATTATTTTAAGGTAACGTGATTGAAATCATATATCGCCAATTTATATAAAAGAAATCCCACTTAAATAAAACAAAAATTGGTTTATATCATTTTTTTATTCAAGATGTTTCGCACCTTCCCGTGAAGTACGCCCTTGAGTGCATGACTTCAGAAAGTGCTTCGCTACAGCGAGGAATTAAGCACTGAGACGAACCACGTAACATTCCCGTGCCCTTGTTAACATTGCACACAATCTGTGATATGAAGTGAATTAAATAATTTGGACGAAGTTCCCACGGTGAAATATATTTACGCATGAATAAATTTACTTATACCTGAAATGGCGTGCACTTCTCGCCAGGCGACTTGTCGCCGCTGAAAATATCCACCGGGTCCAGTAACTGAGCCCGGACCTCTCCAGACTCGTGAAGCACTCTACCAGCTGAATGTTTTTAACCCTCTTGATCGTAACTGCCACATGGGTGAGATCAGACGTTTAATTATTAGGTACCAAAAAAGCAAATCGTTGTGTGTATGTTTATACAGCCGGAAGTTAGTCTGCCTCAGTGGGCGTCTGGTGTCTCAGCTGTAGATGAGCAATTTAGTCAGTGCGGTATCAACCGCTAGCCTGGGGTCGTTAACTTGCACCACGTAGCAGTGATACACGACCGCACGCTGGTACGATGCTCATCCAGATCGAAACGGGCAGGGGTGGGGATTGAACCCAGGATGCCTGGGTTCTGCAGCGCGAGCTTTCGCTCCACGTGCTCCGAGCAGGTGTGCGCTAGCCCACGCGCGCAAAAAGCCGCTGCGGTCCACTCGCAGCCTCGCGCTTGTTGTATTTACATCTCAGGCTCGCTCACTGCGGGCATCCAGGCATCTTACACCCACAAATCTGATGCCCTTTCTGTCTCTGCCATGGCGTTCCAAGCGGCACATTCCGACAACTGCAAATCAAGCTATTTTTTAACACGTGCTGCCATCTGTATTTATTATTAGAAAACTGCAACTTTCCGTAACGGAATGGAAAAAGTGTGTGATTAAATACTGAACTTCACGAGTAATCTATCTATATAGATTTTCTGGAAAATGTAATATCAAAAGATGCTTCGTAATTTAATGTCTCGTTATTTTCGTTAGTTAACATGATTTCGTTTTGATAGCACGAGGAAATAACACTATTTTAAACCTTTTTATTTAAAAATGAACCTTCTCAGTACAGTTAATTGCTTACTTCTTTAATTCACTACGTTCAACAGACCGTTTACGTAAATTATCAATATCAGAAACTGTGGTGTATTAAATGTTAACCTGTAAAATAACAAGTAAGAATAAATGTGAAATCGAGCCTTTAAATTACAGTTAAAAACGGTTATTTGATATGCCATTAACTTTATGACTGTAGAATACACAAATAAAAAAGTTACAAACTGTCAAACATGAAGCAAACAGCATGCATGGTGGGGTTGCAACTTAAGCTACGGTGATGTTCTAAATAGGTGTCACCAATTGCACCTGTCAGATTCGTTCACAAAAATAAAAATACAGTTATAGTATACGCGCTTTGAGGCGTTTTTTTTTCTTCCTTCGCAACTTTGATTGAAAGCTGAATCCGACAAAACGTCCTGCAGTGCTTAGACAACTGCAAGCATGGCTTCCCGGCTGGTGCTCTATGAGCGCAAGTACGTGCAGCTTGCGCGTGAACCAGAGTGTCGAACCGGAACCGAACCGAACCGAAAACCGGAGCAGAACCGTTATTTTTAGCCGAACCGGAACTGAACCGAACCGAAATCTTCGCCGCCATCTTGGAACTGAACCGGAGCTGAACCGAAAAAAAATATAACGGTAACCGGTTCAAAACGGTTCACGGTATTTTTTTTAATTACAAAATGAGTGTTTGAGAAGTAAAAATTGGCAGCTGGCATTTCTATGTAGGATCAAATTGTCATAAATCGAATTGCAATGTATAAGAAATTGTGGGTTTTCGTGGCGCTTTTGTATTGGCACTACGATTAATCGTGTGTCATGTGGTCACATGACGTCATGGTGTCAAGACATGCTGTCAAGTAATGCCACGTCACGTGACCCCGTGGCGTAGTCGCATTACTCACCGCGTCAAGTCGACTTAAATTCAGAACGTCAATTTCCCCTCTCTTCTCCAACGTTTCGTCTGCTTCTTCCTCCCCGGCCTTCTTTTCCCTCGCCCTACCTTCTTGAGTTGCAACGGAATATAGATGTATTAGCGTTGTTGACACCGTGATGTCACATGCCACCACTAAAGCCCATTTATACAGAAAAGTAGCGACATCCTTTTAAGAATGCCGCCTGCTATCTTGGGCCAAACCAGGCGGCGCTACCGTCGACGCGAGGGTGTAAAAAAGCAAAACATAAAGATAAAAGGTGTGAGCGTCAGAGGAGGAGGGAGAAGGAATGCCTATGCTGTCGGAGAGCAGTGCATACTATGAGCTCATGTCGCCAATCAAATAACACCGACTGTGCAACGTCACGGCTTTCATCGTCTTTCTTTGAGCCCATCCTTCGAGGCTGGTAGACCATGACAGTGCGCTTTTAGCCTGTGCGTATGTATTTGCGTGTCTTTCAGCCCTTGACTGCGCTCTGCCGTATGTTATCTTGGTCCAAACCAGGCGGCGCTAGAGTCGACGCGCGGGTGTAAAAAAGCAAAACATAAAGATAAAAGGTGTGCGCGTCAAAGGAAGAGGGAGAAGATGTCGCTACCTTTTTTATTCAGGGGCATTAGCCATCACGAATTTTCACCGCGAGTCGTGCGACACCGTGACGTACTCGCGGTTGTCATGAGCCTGAGCCGAGTGCTCGGGTTCTTGACAATCAGCATCGCCAAACATTCGTGTTGGCTCGTGTTCAATCAAAGATGAGAATAGCCGAACTCTAATAAAGCCTAAATCTCAACCCATGTTTTATTCTTTGCCAACCCCAGCGCATGACTATGATGAACACTGGCGGTATACAATTAGCGTCAGATCACATTGCCGCCTGTTCTAATAGCGAGTTGAGGAGGGGAAAGCTGTTTCTTTCTTTATTTTTTCTGCGTCTGCCATTGAGCAGAGATGAAAACTAATGGGTGTTTTTGCAAGCTATCAACCTCAGGGATTACCTCTTAGTGGTATTTACTGAAAGTGCAAAAACTGTTGCATGAACTATTTTACATGTACACATCATTGAGGCACTCAAACATGTTTTCGTTGTTGCTGAACTGTCTGAGAAAGTTGTCACGAGAATAGAAGCATTGAAAAGACTAAATATGGCTTATTAATCTGACGATAAATAGAACTACAAGTGTGTATGGCAGGGATACCTGAAAAGAAAGATTCTAGTGGCCTTGGAGGGACAGCCGAAAGTCGGCAGCCACTCAAATTCTCGCAGTTTTTGTTTAAACTTCACAGTTTTTGGATGAAAAATAAAAGAAATGAACAATTACTGCTAACGAATAACAGAAATATAATTGTCGAATTGGCGCCCCCCAACAAAGGAGGGAGTCCCTCAGAAATAAAAAGTATTCTCTGAAAGAGCATCGTCAAATGAAAAAAAAAAAAAAAAGGGGGGGGGGAGGGTTAAAAACCTACCGTGTTGTAAAGGTTTCTCTGCTCCGCATCTTCGGCACAGAGCAGACAGTGTGATCCTGCAAAACCACTTCGTTTGCGAAATCACTCCTGCCAGAAAGTGCGTTTTCGGGTGCCAGACGCTCGCGCCGTTCCTCACGACGCTGCACCAAGCAAGAATAATTTTTGTTTTTGAATACATGGGTTGCACTGAGCGCGAACCTTCTGCAGCGTGCATTTTGCACCTCGGGATTTGATTTTCTCAGCAAAAAGAAATCTCTGACCACTAGTGCGATGATGTCACGTGCAAACCATGTTAAACAGTTCAGTTTTCTGTTCAAATGTGATGTTCTCAACACAATACTTCGTTTCACTTTAAGTGAAAGCGTATCAGAAATTAAAAAAGCGAGCTCCGGGCTTTCAGCGTCCACGCACGCGCGCTCTTGCAGTGCAAGTGGTCGGGACCAAAGGCTCGTGCTTGTGGCATAGTAAAGTGGAGATTTGGGCCAGTCGGTTCATTGCAAACAAAAAGCGCCGAAAAAATACAGAGACACAGACGAAAGGAAACAGGACAAGGCGCACTCTCAACTGCAGTTTATTGAAACTTCACACGTTATATAGCCACAAAAACCCTGTTTACCCTATCTGCTCAGCCCGCGCTTCAAAAATGCAAACTCATTCGTAGATAAAGATAGGGACGTGTCACTTATACATTTCTTCTCCCTAATCCTAATTTCATATGCCTCGTGTAATTCTTCGCGACACTTTATCTTTGTACCTAGCCAAAATCTTAGTGTTTGTTTGTAGCATAGGCTGCATCTGGACTTGAAGGGGCCATGCAAAGCGTTTCTGGCCATTTTTTTTTAAATTTGCATTGCTTTCGCTCGAATTAGTGGCTGAGACTCTAGCAACACATTAAACATAAAATAAACAAGAAATCTGGCGTATTTTGAACATAGCTGAAAGAGGTTCAGAATTTTGAGCGCATTTTCTTTTGTTGATAACGTTATTGGTCTGAGCCAATAGAGAACCTAAACGACAAGAGCGTGAAACAACCATGCGCGATCTTCCTAAGTGTTGGAAATTAACATCCAGTTATGAAGATGTGAGCGCCCCGCCAATTTACGGGTGTTCCAAGCAAATGTATAAATGAGAGTCACGTGCTTGAAAGGATCAGAAGGGGTACCTAGGGGTACCTTGCGCCTATTTAGCCAGTTCTACCTCTAGAATTTTATGTCATCATTATCCGACGTTCTAGACTAATGTCGTCACTGAACGCTCAAGTTTGACAATGATAGGCACGCCGTTCGAAGCAGCATTTGGTTTTCATCGTCCCTTTGCAGTGCCCCTTTAAAGTGAAACAAAGTATAGCAAAAGGGGATGTCCAAATTCTAAAGTTGCGCACTATATATAGCAGTCTCGCAATGATATGCTGCAGCCTCATAAAATGTTAGAGCGCGCATGACTGATTAAAGCACGGAGTTGTAAAATCAGGCCACAAAAAAAAAAAATGCCCTTAAAACCAAATATCACTTTCCGAGACAGTATTCTGCGAAGTTTCGAGTTCGTGCAGTCCGATGTTCTAATGTGATTTAAATTAGAAATAAATTGTCTGTTCTTTGCGATATTTATGTTATTAGGAGCATCATTACATGCATCTCTACTAGAGAAATACTCACCATAACCAACCAAGTCCTGAACAGTACCGATTTGTTTTTTGTTTTGTTTTTTTATCAAGGGCGACTATTTGCACGTGGAGAGCAGCAGCTTCTTTTCTATCTACGGTGTGTCGTTTGCTTCACTCACTTTTTCTTCTTCAAGTGCCCTAGTCCGTTGACACACGCCGACGGGTTGCTGTCGACCTATTGAGCCCGACCTATTGAAACGTCGGGCCACTAAATGTTTAGGACTTGGTTTGTGAAGGTCTGTATTTCTCAACTTTTTGACCCAACCAGACGGAGTTCCGTCAAACGTGTTTACGTTTAGAACATGCATCCCTATATAGTTCTTTTTGCAGTAAGGCGTCGTGTATGGCATTATTTAGAAGAATATAATTTATTATCTATCTCTCTCTCTTCTGCACATTTCGTGCATTTGCCTTCAGATCTATAACGTGAGCACACAGTTCTTTTTGGCATACCCCGAGACCTGGTATTTCACACTGCCAAACAGCGAACAAATAAGCACGTTCCGCAGACACAACAGATGGCGTATTTTCGAGTATCGTCCTCCCGTGTCGGTCTGAAGCGGTTATGTGAACTTCATACAGTTAAATTTATTGATGACAATAACAAATATTTTCTTACTACCTGAAAACTTGACAACATAAATAAAGGGCCTATCACCATAAAGTTATTTTCCGACGATTTTTATCCTCGAGAGGCACGTGTATAAGTAATTTGGGAGAAACTTATGCACTTTTTTTTTTTCATTTTGAAGCTGATTTAAATAACTTGTGTTCCTGACGCATATTCAACTTCTCAAACATATAGAAGTCTGTTGCTTCTTTTATTTGATGAACAACAATTTTCTGTGTCTGTGGGCTGGATGAAAACAAAGTACATACACAGTGGCGCGTGGCAGAACTATGACGATTGCGCACGCAGACCGTCAGAAAGTGACCAATTAAGTATCTGTAATGTCGAGTAGACTATAAAATACCACTTTGTTGTATTTAACAACAAATCACCAATTAGCAAGGGTGATGCTTATTTACAAATTGAATTGACCGGCATCTTGCCGAGAACAAACATCAAACGCCAAGCTATGTCGAAAAGGTGCACTTCAATGCGCTCTATTTTAGGCCAGATCCGAACTGAATACGAAGGTCACTCCTTTCTGCATGATTATTCGCCTGTATCACGGCGCTGAGTGTAAACAATATTGGTCAGGAAAGCAAGCGTTGTGCTTGCCGCTCAGAGTTTCTATAAAAGGTAGACTGAAAGGGTTTGTCCTAAAACTTTCCTGACATTTGGAAAATATTATTGCTTTAAGCTCAGTTGCATCGTCATCATATATATTGTGAAACATATTTTATAATCTAGATTTCAGAATATATATGGCGAGAACGTGCCCATTTCATGATTGTATGCACTAATTAATTTCTAAGTACAAGAGCACAGCAGGACTCGACTTTTAATATTACGACGCAAAGGTCTACTAACCACGCGCATTTTAGACGACCCACCAGACTGATAACCTTTAGATTCAGGTAAAATATGTGCGACTGAGCTAAAAAGAAATAGATGTTCAGTCATATATGTTAATCTAGCTTTTCATTTACTGTTTCATCGAAATTAAACAACGAGATTTATTTTTGGTACCTGAAAAAAAAAGTGGATTCAACAAATGATAAAAAGCTATATAGTTACTCGTTTCACTCTTGAAAAAGTGCCTATTGCCAAAGGAACGCGGAAAATATATTTTCAGTTTAGCGGTTCAAACCGGTTCGAACCGGTTCAAACCGGTTCGAACCGTTATTTTTCGCTCCCCGGAACTGAACCGGAGCTGAACCGAAATCCGTGAACCCGAACCGGAACCGAACCGATAAAAATTTCGGTTCGACACTCTAGCCGTGAACATAGCTTTGGCAAGCTTAAAATTGCACGAACTTGTCCGCACCAGCAGAGACTTTGGAGGAAGCAGTGAGCTCGCTTGCAATCGCCTGTACAAAAATGTCAGATCAAAAAACGCCATAACCAGTCAGAGTTCTGAAATTGGGCGTGAACAAATGTCAAGTTTATTCTGGCTGGACTATTTCTTTACCTTTTCTTCACAGTGTGGTCATTTATTCCTGCCCAATTTTGTATCCAGTGTCAATCACGCCTTTTCAATAGGGTCTAACCTCCTTCCGGGTACCAGGATTGAATCCAGCCCTTTGGCGCTGGTGATGGATTATGCAGTTAATTCCACGAGGATCTATTGGGTGCTTCGAGACCGAAAACACGATCGAACGACTAGTCGGCTCTGCATTTAGGGTTCACCCCAAGCTCGAGACATTCCTCGCTACAAGTGTTTTACTGCCACCATGAACTCCAGATGGAAATCTGCAGGAAGGGCAACCTCTGTTTCTTAAAGCTGCGGGTGGTGCAGCGGGTGGTTACGATTAAAGTCTCTAGATCCTGAGAAAGTTGTGCCAAGCTCCCCCGTATGGTCGCCATTTTGGTTCATGGAATAAGTACTTTCTTCCCGACCTCTTTATTCTTGGTGAGCACATCCAAATTCCCGGTGACAGGTTGTATTATAAAGGCATTTCTTGAATACCGAGATTTTGTTATCCACGCACCGGCAAAACAAGCGCATCATATCTTTTGCACCAGCACCACATGCCGCGTCGGTGCTTGGCGGCATTGAAAAAGTAATTTATCTGTCTTGGAATACGCAAGAAAGAGAATACTGTAAAAGATCCGTGGAGAAACGCCGTATTTATGAGTTATTCTATTCACGGTGCCAAAGCCGCGTATATTGGCGAGGAACGCTCTCAGTACGATGATGCTCCATAGAGATCTGGTTCAGTACGACCTTTTGAAGCTTTGAATACTTGAATGGAACAAAATGGCGATTGCCATGGCCACTGAAACCGATCAGCCAATCACTTTGCGAGATTTGATCATCTATATTTTAGTATCTACTTGTGTCAGGTTAGCAGGCAGGAAAGACAATGGCACTGTATGCCATTGCCTTTCCTGTACGTTGTACATGAGGCAAATTAAAAATAAACAACAACAAGCAACAACAACTGCCTTCTCAGGATCCACTGAATTTAGTTACGATGAGAGCAGCGAACTCCAAACATGTAATCTGAGATCGCGAGTGTCATATAACACAATCACGAGTATAAAGCTCTTCATAATACTCAACGTCACCCGGCATTCCATTGCCTTTCTTCAAACTTGAAGAAGATAGAATTTATCATTTCACGTAGCCACTGACCCGCAAACACACACCCTCCACCGCAAAACATAAAAGAAAAAGAACTAGGGTAATTTGAATACTGAAACTTCAGAGCGAATATAATTCAAATCGGATAGTACCGAATAGGTTCATGGTTACGTTCAAGGTGCACGGCACAAGCGCGAGCTTTCGACAGCTGCAGCGCTTTAGGCGATGCGCCATGCTCGTTGACTCTACGGTACAAACTTTGCGGTTAGCGGGAGCTCGCACAGTCACGTTAAAACGGGGTTGTGCACGCACCAGCAGGGCTCGCAATCCGCAGCGTACACGGAACTAAAACTCTGTATTTTCTTTGTTTTATTAGCGCACCCTTTCGCATATTTGGAAAAGAAAAAGTGCTATTTGTGTTTGCTGGGAGGCCATAGCGCCACCCTATGATTATGAAGGTAATCATGATCTTTGCTTGTGGGAGAAAACGTTGGAGCGCCCGACACTACACCGTGAAGGGAAGCGACTTTGTCAGAGAAGTAAATTCAAACGACGGAAATGATCGGTATTTTTATTTTAATATTTCATAGGAGTAATTTGAAGAGGGTTGGAATTGAATAGTGCAGTGTCATCCGTAGCCTCAACACGCAGTCCTCTCGATTCGATCCGAACCACAATTCGCACATCCCAACTATTCTATGAAGAGAAGAAAAAGGAAAGAGTAGCGTAAAAGCACGTAAAAAATATTGTAGGCCCCCAAGAGGAGACGGAGCGGCCAATCAGGTGGGCTTTCTGACGTACCATGACGGGGCTTTTTGTGTGCATGGGCACGAGCGTCTGTGATTGTGTTAGGCGTTGATTGTGACTGCTGGGTTTGGACGATAACGAAGCGTGGAAGTATCAGCACTATCTAGACAATCATTCCTGAGGCGGCCATGACGTCTGATTGGATGAGCCCTTCAGGATTATCGTTAGGTGAATGCGAGCTCCCGATGTGCGGCTCTTTCACGGTTAGTCGCGCTGTGTCTTCAATGAACGGCGGTCGACGGAAGAATCATCCGGCAGACAGCAGCCATGCCCGGTAAGTTTTCCGTCTTACGGCGGGAGCACCCTAGCTATTGAAGCGCTGTCCTATAAAAATATGTGACCCCACGTCCTCGGATAATATTCTAGTATGAATTTGTGCAACTTTCGCGTCGAAAACGCGGAATCTTCATCGACTATTTTGTCGCATTATGGCGGTCTTCGCTTACTTGTTTCACATGTGTTCGATCTGAGATCGTAGCCTGAAAACAAAATGCTCGCGTTTTCAGATCCTCATTCGACACTTTCCTGCCTCGGCCGCCCACGCACGGGCCGGAGGAGCTGATAATGCATTAGACTGTCCCGCGACTCGCAGCCTATAGTTGAGCATTTTGCCCGCCTTGTATCGTTTTTTTGGCTGGAACCTCGGCCCAAACGAGGCGCTTCCTCGACGTTTTTGTTTACCTTAAGGAGGCATTACAGTTTTGCGAGCGCTTTATCGGGCGTGTTTCCCGCTTCCGAGAGCGCAGCGAGGCACACTCAGTGCTCCATTTCCCCAAGCATTTTGCGGCTATAAGTTGTCACCGAGTATTGGCACCACCGCTAGCGTTTGCGTTCCGAAGCGCCGCCTGCTTCGACCACTTGTAACGCTCCTTGGCCGCGTCTGCATGCATCTCCTCCTTCGGCCAGTGCTTCTTTAATCTCACTTCGGAGTAAAGGTCTGTCCCCTTGCCTTTGTCTGCAATGCTATTCACACGGCGTCGTGCGAATAGCATGTGGAAGCAGCCACGTTGCCACAAGGCTACGCCATACCTCGGGCAGTTCACGTTTTTACAATCCATTTTATATACGCTATATTTTCTTTTTTCTACGTAAATAGAGTTTTCGTAGATCGTTTCCGCTGTCCCGCCACGTTCTCCGCAACCCGCTACGATATCCGGGACTCTGTAGGCAAGGTCACGTATGCGTGACCTTGCGAGTCGCGGATACACAGTAAGAGGCGTCTTCGTTCCGGAGGCGTAGCAGAGGTGGGAAAACTGTCTACGAAAACTCCTACTAACTCTGGAAGCCGCTGAGAGCTAGCGCGTGATTTCCTGAGATTTCATTACCCAAGAAAGGCTTCGAGTATCTGAAGAACGTCAGACCTCGCGTTTTGTAAGTGCGGGTAAGACTGCGATTTCAGTAGAGCTTAGAAAAAAAGGGAAAAACTTGGAAAAAAAGAATGACCTTTTTTATATTCAAAATTTTCAGTTTTTTCCTTTCTGAATAAAAACGAAAATGTAATAGATTAAAATCATTCCCTTACGTACACATCGCGACACTGTTAGCGCGAACACGACATCGGCGCTTTTCACATTTTATCAGGAAAGAGTATTCGTGAGCACACTAATTTTACCCCTTATATTAGAGCCCTAAATGAGCTCTTTCTATGATAATGATATCTTTGATGATAGCCTTTCAGTTCTAAGAGAAAAACACAGAAAACTGGTGATCGCTTGTTCGCGCTAACAGTGTCGCGCTCTGTACGTCAGGAATTTGCTTTACAGTTACCTTCTAAAGTATGTAATTATTTCCTTACAAAATTACTGATAGATGCAAGAAATTACAAATTTCGTTACTTGTAACGGATTTCGCACATGTCTTGAGTAAATGATCAAAAAAGCTATACTATCTAAAAAAATGTGTCGAGTTGTCGTCAAAAGTTACTCATCCAGCGAAAAACAAATGGTTCAATAACAATAAAAGTTTATTCTGCTTCAGTTACCGAGCGCTATTACAACGAAACAGGACCGTCGGCAACAGAGCGAACGAGCAAAACGTTGACCGACTGTTGAACACGTTGTCCTTATGTCGCCGCTGTGTAATGCAGCAGTGCCTGTAGTGTACGCTCTTGCATTTTGCGTAGTTTTGACAAATCATACAACGCTTTTACCGCTTTAGCATAAATCAAAACTTGCATTGTTTTTTTAGGTAGTCCCACTGCTTCACCAGGGTCAGCGGTCTGCTCCGAGAGCTCAATCGCATTCGCCGTTCATTGGACTCAAAGGCGCGACGAACTCGGCACTCTTTACACTGCAGCGTGCGAAAGATTCTTCAAAAGTCTAGAATGCACACGCCATGCACGAGTGCACATTTCGGATATTTCTCCAAGACCTGGCAACGGTGCTTTCGAAGACAAGGTGTTCCAGGTAGTCTGCACTGTTGCCCTTGACAACGAGGCAACCCCTTCAAAACTGGGCGTGCTGTATGCCAAGATTGCGCGTCACTGGTGCAAGGCGGGTAGAAGTCCCGCCTACAGAGGGAAGTTGCAGCTGCTGGTGCCCGATCACAAGCCTGGACTGCCGCGTGATTGGATGCCGTACGAGAATAGCATCCAACTGACCTCACTGTCGTTCGGGACGTTTGCAAACCTCACGGTTTTTGCAGAGAACTTTGTTGTCCATTCGCGGTCAGAAGCCTCGGGATTCGCACTAAAGTGTGTCTTCAAGCATGACGAGAAGGTCCTGCAAGTGAGCTTAGACCTCAAGCATCACGAGATTTGCCGACGAATGCCAAATACGTACCGACTCGTGATCACCTACGATAGCATTCATCGTGTCCTCATTGACGACTGTGAAGGTAGTGAGTCCACGACAGACATCTTCCTCTATGTCCGAACGATTCCCTTGCTTTACAAAAGGAACGAACAGCGGACGGTAGTGCTGACCAAATCCACGAATCCGGAGCTTCATTTCTTCGACCGGGCCCTGGAGCTTGGTTGTGGCTGCCACTCGATTTGGCATGCCAAAGATTTGGGAGGAAACGCTGTGGTAAAGCTCGGCTTCCGTAACAAACTGAAGGTGAGACAGATCATTGGGCCGCTCAGCCGGCGCTGCAATGGGGGAACCAGATTCCAGCACTCGGCGGTGACCACTCGCAGTGTCGGCTCAAGTCTGAAAGACGTCCAGCGGCTGTTGGACTCGCAGGTCATGCCGCACCTGGGCTACTCCTGCTGCTACGCTCTCAAGGCCGTCCTCCAGCAGGGCAATGACGCGGCGGCGCAGATGGCCATGTGGCCAGATAACGAGCGGGAGGAATTCGTGCACAGCATCCTGGAATTCGCGCACGAGAACGAAGGGGCCTTGGAGCAGGCTCTCTTTATCATTCGAGACGCCATTGAGAAGGGCAATGTGGTCACCTTGCACGCTGCTTTGCCGGAGCTATTTCACCAATTCCGCAAGGTCCATTCCCCCGATATAGTTCCGGCTGGTTCTTACCTGATACGACGGCTCTTTGTGACACCTTCACGAGTCTTCTTCCTGCCGCCGCTGCTCTTCCGCGAGAACAGAGTGCTTCGCCGGTTCAACCCGAGTACGCGATGCGTGTGACCTTCCGCGATGACAACCTCCAGCAGCTCTCACGCTCGCTGATGTTTCATCGGAGGAGGGATGAAATGGTGGATGCGATCGTGGGAAAGTTCCTTCGCGAAGGAGTCGTTGTGGGGGACAGGCGTTTCAAGTTCCTGGCGACATCGTGCAGTCAGCTTCGCGATCACGGAGCCTGGCTTTACGCGGAGGTAATTTTGCTTTATTCCAACGTAACTTCTCTTCGTAGACAGCTGGGCACGTGTCAGTCTTCTCTATCTGTTAAGGGGTATGCAAACTGGCGCGTCGTGACTTTGCCGGAGGAAGTTCACGGCAAAGCCGGGGGAAGACTTTACTCTTCGCCACTACACGTTCCGACAAGCTACGGCGTCCCGTCCCGTGACATGTTCCATGACGAAACCACTGGATGCTACCAATCACGTTCACGAGCGGGGTGGAGAAGTCTGCAAGACTTGCGTGGAGTTGGAGCGTCGTAGCGTCACCCGACTCTCGGATGCAGCGAAACACGCACCGAGCACGTTGACAGACATTTCCATTGGTGGGGGTGGGCCAGTCGCATCGCTTCCCCTTCACCGACTCACCACGCCTTTCCATGGCTCGCTGTCTTGTTCAAACTGAAAAACGGAAAGGGAGTCCAGCTTCTCGGAGCGTTGATCCTTTCACGGATGGCGACGCCAGTTTGCATACCCCTTTAATCGTTCTTAAACAGAAGTTGATTCGCCATCTGACGACTGCCGTGGATCCGTATCGTATCATTGAAAGCGTACATTTGTAATGCTATCACTCTTGATTCGGAATCCATATTTACAGCGAGCGTGTTTTATTGTTGATTATTTTTTGTCATTAGTCGTGTCTTATTTCATACAGGACTCGTCAGGAAACACAGTCGACCTCATTCGCACCTGGATGGGAGACTTTAGCGGAATTCCCAACATCGCCAAGAAGATGGCCAGGATGGGCCAGTGCTTCTCTTCTACCATGGAGACCCTCAAGGTTCCGCTCAAGGGGAATATTGTCCAGGTCACTCCTGACATCGTTGGAGGACTGCACCCGGTGTCGGCCAAAGAGTTTTCCTTTTCTGACGGTATCGGAATGATCTCCGCGTCGCTCATGGAAAAGGTAAGCCCTTTCTAGGTCTGGCCGACTTAACACAAGGGGCCATCAACAGTTTCGAGTTTTATTAAAATCTTCCGAAAAATCACAGCCAGCTTTTTTTATCCAAGTTCCATTTCCTGCGAAAATTAGTAATTAGGGTTGGGCAATAAATCGATTAACCTACAGATTAAACAATTGATTTAATCGCGATTATATTTTTTGACGGGTTAGTACGTGTTCACCACGCAGACGTGGACGAGTAAACCTCTATGAGGGTAAACCTTATGAAATTTTGACCTAAAGCAAACTGAAGGTACGAGAGGTGTAACTCCAATTTAGCGCAGCAGAGACTGTTTTGAACAGTCAAGGGAGTTCGCTATTGCCGAAGAATATCAACGAACCTCTTTGCTTCTGCGGCTGAAGTAAGAATTTGTGTGTGGCGGGTGTCTCGTCTGTTCTTAACTACACGTAAAGGTTGATTTAAACTCTAAAATTGTAGTACATCGCGCCGTTTATCACATTCCAGAAAAGGGGAAAAAAGTAACTATAAAGCCGGGTCACACTGCTTATACATGGTACAAAAGACAGTGTGCATAGAGATTCGAACGCAAGTCACTGCGAGATCCCTGCTTCGAATGCCGCATGACAATCAGTTCAAGGAGGAAACTTGGGCAGGCGGCATTCGAACCACGGATATTGCCCCGACTCGTGTTTACAGACCGTCTTTTGTATGGTGTATGAGCAGTGTAACTCCGACTTTAAGCACGGGAATGAACAAAATCGATTGCTTAATCGATTAAAGGGTGGCGATTATTCGGGTTAAATTTTTAATCGACGCCCACCCCTAATTTAGACATAAAAAATGCATACATGTTAAAAGGAGCTTGCCACGAAAGCAAAAAATGCTTGTATATGGAAACAGGCTGTCAACAGAACACTATACATCATTATAAAATACTCTAAGGAAAAAAAAGCGAAACAAAATTTGGGCGTGAACGAATAATTCATCTGCCGTCTATTCTCGATTTAATCCGCTAGAACCTCGTGAACAAAAAGGACCTTCATTTCCTAGCGTCGACAATGAAATGCAGGTTGTTACTGTTAACCATAAATAATTTAAATCATTAAATAATTAAGTGTTTCTTTGCTAAAAAAATTTGTCGTTGAATCGCCTTCGTTCCGGTTTTATTAGTGTCCAGCGGCGGAACTTGTCATCCGGAATGCGTATTGTTCCAATGCGGCTGATAAAAGCAGAAACTAAGAAACTGTTTCTGTATAGCTAAGGAAACTTCTCCAAATAAATGAATTGGGTGAGAGGCAAAAAGGGCCGTGTAAACAAACATGATCAACGTCGAAAGTAAATGGCTGAATTTCGTTATAGAATAGTGGTGTTTATGTTGAAGCTTCTCTCATGCAACTTTAATACTATTTTACTGATTCAAATTTAAACAAAGGTGTGTTTGTTTTTTGTTGTTTTTTCGCAGAGGCATTTTTTTTTTGTTGTAAATACGAACCTGTAGTGTATGCAAGTCCATACATTTTGTGCACACTCTGCGAGGTAGTCTTTCCAACATGAACATTACTTCCCGCGTCGAAAAGGGAAGCTAATTTTCCCGTCTGATTGCAATTTAATTTTTATGACTGCTACTGTGCAACTTGTCACGCTAACAAGAGCCTGAAAGTGGATCGGTGCTGCTCGAGTGGCTGTTGCGTCAATGCGGCCACCATTGAAAGTAATCGAGACTCGTTCCTTAAGATATATCACGTAATAAAAAAAAAAGAACTAAAACAGACTAAACGCATACCGTTTCGAGCAGGTCTGCAAGAAAGTGGGCCTTTCCTCGGTGCCGTGCGCCATTCAGATCCGCTACGCGGGGTACAAGGGCATGCTCTGCTTGAACCCGTGTCTGCAAGGCGACAAGCTGGTGCTTCGCCCGAGCATGCGCAAGTTTGACTGCTCAAGTTCCGACAGCCTGGAACTGGTCAAGGTCTCTGCACCACGTAAGCTGGTCTCCACATATACGCCCCCCCCCCCAAAGACCCCCAAAAATGCAAATACAATATTTGGTTGAATTATTCCCCAATATTCTCTTATTTCCGGGGGCTTGCCAGTTTAGCCATCAAGATGCATTTCAATTTCAAAATAGAGGTGGGTACAATAGCCTGATTAGATCTCGTTCGAGATTGAGCGATACTAACGCCCTGGGTTGGGTATCGCGCTATTTGTCCTGACCTTAGCTCGCCTCGATGGTTTATAAATAGGATTCCGTGTTTTCGATGTTTTTGTGTGTTTTTTTTTCGAATGTGTTTGTTTTTTGTTGCGTTTATTTTTTTACAGGTTCGGTGTTTTTTTGTGCGAATTCCAGCCAATTTACACACAAACACAGGATGTCATCATCATCATCATTTATTTTCCTTGAGGGCCCCAGGGGGCATTATACAAGGGAGTGGACACAATAAAAACATCAACAAAAATAGTTAATAAAAACACACTGTAACCTATACTTGTATTTCAGAAAGAAAGAGGTTAACGGCTGCAGCAAACTTGTTAGTGTCAGTCATGTTTACAATGAGGTCAGGTAATGAGTTCCAATCGTTAATAGCAGATGGTAGAGTCGACATTTTATAAGAGACAGATGACGAAGTAATTGAGCGCAGTTTACATGAGGGGTCAAAACGAGGGAAAATACGGCAGGGAGGTGATAGTAGAGAAACTTTTAGATGGCTGTTGTGGTAAAAGATTTTGTGAAGAAGAGTGAGACGTGACACCCTTCGACGTAAAGAAAGTAAGTCAAGGTTAGCTGATTTGCCCCCGCAGGGGCACCTGTGAAAGCAGGTGTTTGGAGAGTGGCGTCTCCACGGACCCCGAGCCATGCGGGTTCGCCCGCCCACGTCTGGCTGTGCGTGGCTTTCCCGTGTCCGGGGAAAAGGGCATCCTGGTGGTTGAGCCGAGCCCGGGGTAGGTTTGGACCCTTCGGGGCCCCCCGGGTGAGGCAATACACCACTTCGGCCCCCGCTTCTCGTAGACGGGAGTCCTGGTAAGGCCCGGCCAGGATGATTCAGTCTAGTCGCCTTTTCTTCTACTATCCCCTCCAATCTTTCACCTTTGCCTTTCCTGTTTCTTTTACTTCTCTCTCATTTCTCTT